>APFE031247484.1:0-10348 GCA_000404065.3 Pinus taeda | reverse complement strand
TTTTCGGTCCATGGTATTGGATGCTTCGGCATGTATAAATATGTATTGTAACATTGAAAGGAATATAATGAAAAATCAAGCTGGTAGTCTCGGTTTTGAGGTCCAGTGGGAAATCTCTGTGTATATGTGTTTTATGTGTTATGCTCTCGCATTTTTATTTTTCCTGTGATTTAGAATTCGTATGCAGGTAATTTCTGTACGGGGTTAAAACCTACATGAAGTTGAAGAGTGCTCCAAATGGATGTTATTCTTCTTCATTGCTACTTCCAAGGCTTCCATCTTATTAAAGCATTTGGATTCTAAGTGGCCATCTCGATTACAAAAGTTGCAATGTTTATCAATCTTCTTCCCTTTGTTTTTATTTTCCTTATCAGTTTGTTGAATCGATTTTTCATTTTGAGAGACTAAAAGTGCTTAGGACCCTTGTTTGGTTTAGGACCATTCTTTTTAGGATATTGGTTCTTAGGATTCTTTGAATTTGGTTGTTGTTGGGTTGCTAAGGATTTCTTAAAAGAGTTTCCAGTATTAAGAAGACCAAGATGTAAGAGTTTTTCTTGTTCTCTTATTAAAGAATCATAAAAGGCATCAAAAGAGGGGAACTTGTAGGCTTTTCCTTGAGAAATAAAGGCTTCTCTAGTAGAATGGAAAGTGGAAACAAACACAGAGTAGGTTGGTCCTAACTTAGTAAGAATGGAATAGATAAGGCTACCATCTTCTTTCTTAACCTTAACACCTTCCAAGAGAACTATAAGGGTCCTGAACTTGGACAAAAAATATTCAATGGAAGAAAAATTATTGGGGTCCAATGTAAGCAACTCATTTTCGAGTTGCTCCTAATTTCATTTTTAATTCCAAAAACTTTATTGAGTTGTTTCTTTGCTTCATCAGGGGTATCGAGTTCTATGATATGGAATCTAAGGTCTAGAGAAATATACATCCCTATCAACCCACGTGCTTGATCTTGCTTATTTTCCCCGGATGATCTCCATCTAAACCTGGGACTGGAAATGGGACTAGGAGCTCTGGTTCTTCGGCTGAATAAACAATGGCAACTGTATATGCTTCAGGTGGATCTACTGCTGGAATGCTTACTCATGCTGATGCTACTGAAACCGGTGCATAGGCTCAGTACACTCAATCTCGAATGGGTAGCGTCGATTCATCAGTTCCAAAGCCAGTCGTAGTGCTAGTTCCACCAGAGCGAGATCCAGGTTTTCGATATCGAGAGCGAGGTCCAGATTCTCAGCTTCATAAGCGAGCTTAAGATTCTGATGCTCGTGATCCAATTTATGCTTTTCGAGATCGAGATGAAGCTTCGGAGTTTCGAAAGCGAGGTTCCCATTTGACTGCCTTATCTTCATCTTTAGGTTTAGATTCTTGGCTTGAGGCTATTCTATAAATGCCTTTACTTCTAAGTAAATCCTCCATGTAGGACACTCATTGGAAGTAGTTGGTGCTAGCAAGAATAGCTTGGTATGGACTTTCCATTTTAATAGAAAATGAAGCTATAGATGCTGAAACTAAGTGTTTCAATGGAAGGATCTCGAAAAATTAGGCAAAACCCAAAAAAAAAAAAAAAAATCGGCTCTGAAAACAACTTCTGGATGAAGAAATTATGGTTTTTTGAATAAAAGTTGTTGAAGATGCCGACGAAGTACGTGAATGTGCAGAAGTGAATGATAATTTTATATTTAAAAAAAAATCCCCCCCTCTTTCCAAACTTAATCTAATTAGCTCACTTTTAAAAAAAATATGTGAGCCACTTTTATAAATAAACGAAAGTCACTTTTACAACGATATTTTATGAGCTACCTACTAAATTGTAGCTTAAATAAAAGATAATGAGACTTTAGAACTATAAGTGACTCACTTTTTATAATGGGTGAGAACACTTTTACATAAAGTAACTTTGAAACATAAGTAACATGTGCTTTTTGAAAAAGTAATTCAACAAAAAGAAAGACCTGAACCCAAGACCTCTATTCTCATAAAGTAACTTTGGACCAAGTGAGCTAGTTTAAAAGGTTAGTAATTTTTGGAAAAGATGAAGGCTTTTTTTAGTCACTAGAGCTTTGGAGTGCGTGCTTACTTGAGAAATCCCTTTTTCCCTGCAAAACAGACATGCAAAAAAAACCAAACCTTACGACTTGAAGTTAGATTTCGTCGGAAACTAAATATTTTCCTCAATTTTTTTATTTTCCGAGATCACACTAAGGTGGGGCGGAAAAGAGCATACGCATGAGAAAAATCCTTCATTTCTGTTTCTGGTTTGCCCAAATCACATGAAGTCACGGGGAAAAGAGCATACGCAGAAATGAAAGGTATAGATCAGGTAATAAAAAACCTGAGAGATAAATAAATCGAAATAAACAGAGAGATAAATAACTAAAACTACAAATAAAGATTGTATACCTCCAAATCTTAAAAATGACATAGCTAGGGCTACTGGAAACCTTTTCGCATGAAACGAAAGGGGCTCCTTATTGGAATAGATGCTCCTAACACAATAGAGCAGTTGTCTCGACCTGAAAGTGGTCGAAAACAATAGATCTAGGAAACAAAAATTAGATGCATTTGTACCGGCTTCGGATTTGGATCACCAATGGATGTGGCCCTCAAATGGCTCTGACACCATGTAAGAATTTACAGGGGTAAGTTCCTTAGATAGAACACCAAAGGACACCGCTCAAAAACAGATCATGGATCAATACACCAGTATTCTTGACGTGGTTAAAACCATCAAAGAGGGAAACAGTCCACGACCTGAGCCAACACACCCACTTCAGGCAATTTATTAATGTAAAAGAAAGAAAAGTTACATAAGCTCATGAACGGTCACCTTACAAATGACCCTCCATGCTCTTTAAATAGAGATGATGGACCAATCAGGTCTTAAGCCACAGATCAAGTGTTAGTAATACTGAAGAGAGAATGAACCTTCAAATCACTTCATGTCTAGAACATATCGTGACCGTCGGATTGTAAGTTACAAAAGTACATAGTAAAGAAACACACTTTACCTAACTCTACGCTAGACCAAGTTATACTTAATTATTTCCTATGTGTCGGAATATCCTAACAGAGACTAATACAACTCTCACCATTGTAACAAATTTAATTTGAATACTCCGATGATTGTAATAAATTTTATATTTTGAAATGGGTATTCCAGCTTGAAGTTAGGCCCAGGCTCCTTCGTGTGGGTTTCACAAAATCCAACAAGATGAACACCATATTTTATGTGTATTGATTATCATATATGAGTATAGTATGAATATATTTGACGTCTTCCAGATTCTCTACCATTATGCTCTAAACGCATCTTTTGTGAAATTTCAGACTACCCTTTGTTGAGCTAATTTATGTAACTAAATTAACACAAGTATTTATTATCAATCCGGGTTGTTTCTACTTGGAGGCAAGTTCACTATGTATGAACATCAGAGATAATCAAACCTTGAAAGATAAATGATTAAAAGCTAAAGAGAATATATCTAATGACTCTAATTCAATCAGCTCAAAAGAGAAAACATTGAAAGAGTTCTTGACTCAAGAAGTCTACTTTCACCTCAGTTATTATTTAATGAATTAGAGACTATAACCAAAAACTCAAGATGCATAAATCATACATGAAAAAAGCTCTTAACTTAAGATACACTTAAAGTTTTCCATAATAACTCATTCATCTCAAGATATAAATCTAAATGGAAACAAACTATTTGCATGTAAACAAAAGAGACTAACTCTAATTCACCATTTCATAGAGAGAATGCCCAACTTGAACACTTGTTTTCCAACTCAATTAGATGATGAATAAACCATGAACAAATGAAATCAATCACTATTCATAACCATGATGCAATCTGAAATAAGACTTTGAAAAACTAAAGCTACCATCAACCAGATTTGCAATGAAATAAAACTAGTTTAACTTGGAAGTGTACTTAGCTTGGAGTGGGGGCCCTCCACCCTTGCCTTGCACACTTATGAAGATGATATCAGAAGCTTTATATCAGCCAAACATCCATGTATTGATCAGAAAAATGAGAGTAACACAAGTCTCCAACTTAAGTCTTCAAACCAAAAATATTACAGCATAAAAGTATCATATGTCAAGTGTGTTGAGCCATCAAAGTGTGGCTCTTAAATAAGGAGTTCATGAAACCAACTGATCTAAAATCACTCTAACAAACATATCTACTCTAATCCACCTATCCAAGTCGAATCCACCTCCCTCATCCCAAGAAATATGACTAATATCATGGAATCCCAAAACTGCCCTATTTAGATGGGCTTTCTGGATGACTAGTCATGATTGACTAGCTCCAAATAGGCATAATAAAGCTCGTTCTGTTGGAACCAAGCATAGGTGGCTTGGTCCTAGTTCCCAAGCTTTCCATTCATGCATCCCATTCGTGCTGAAGTGGCCTGCATCCATATCAACCATGAAGTGATTACGGGAATTTCTGAAATTGCCAAAATTGCACTTAAAATCAAACTTTTATAAAAACTTTAGAAATTG
The DNA here is from genome assembly GCA_000404065.3 of Pinus taeda. Taxonomy (NCBI): domain Eukaryota; kingdom Viridiplantae; phylum Streptophyta; class Pinopsida; order Pinales; family Pinaceae; genus Pinus; species Pinus taeda. The sequence continues at coordinate 5,826 of APFE031247484.1, read as the reverse complement.
ACAAATTAAAGCTAAATACCTGATTAGACATCAAATATTCATTAAAATGGAATGGATGGAGTGAAAATAAGGGATAAATGGATGGTTAGGTAAGTTTCTCAAAGCAAAATAAGATCAAAACTGAGGCCCAACACCCTCTAAAAGTTGTACATGTAAGTATGATGTGTGATAGAAAAGGGAGAACAACACGGGTGGGACTACTGCAAATCAATTCCAAACACCAAAACTCTAGAGGCTAGAATGCTCAACTTTGAGAACTGTGCTAAATTTAATTAGAATATTTTGACGGTTATAATAATTTTTATATTTTTAAATGAGTATTCGGAGTGAAATTTCAGACTACCTCTAAAAGATGTACATATAGGTATGATATGAGATAGAAAAGTGAGAAGATGTGCTACAAAGTGACGAAGTTAGGGCAACAATGAAGTGTTTAAAACAGTAGAGGTAGATCGATTTTATCATTTTTTACCAATTTATTAAATATTGTAGCATGTCAGAGAAGGTAAACATGTTGTTGCAGGTTGAAGATCTCTTTGTTTCTCCATCAGTTCACTTTATATGATGTTGTTATATGTATAACTATCAGTACAGAGAGACTGGGAACCTATACAGAGGAAAACCATGCCGGACAACTAATGCAAAATAAGAAATAGATGTTAAGAACAACTTTACACACCATTACTGGCTTCTCTGACAAAAATGTATTTAGAGACTGCACCATAGCTGCTGACAACGAAATGATTACTCAAGTTTCAGGTTTCAAAATGAGTAGTCACAATCCTTTTGGTGGGGCTATGATATATCAACTCTAAAGGAAGATTTACTGCTACAAAGCTCGTATGGTAGCCACTTTACAAGCCCGTGAATATGTTGTATGAATGCCTATATATATACTCATCAGATGATAAAGGCAGAAGGATCATGCATCTATCTAGACAGGTGTTTCTCTTTGTGATACTCTCCAATGAGCTGCAATGAACAAAATTGAGGAACTCAGTGGAATGATGCAACTCTACTGCATGATAATCTATAAAACCATGGACAGAGTATGACACAACTATTTATATAGAAAATGCTCCATATCATCAGTTTATGTTGATAAGACCAGTTCCGCTGTACAGGTTGTGATAGATTCATTGTTGTACTGTTTCGAGCTCATATATGTAAACTTCACAGAAACAAGGATCAATAATCACACAAGAAGGGATCTTGGATAGTTGGAATTAATTTGTATATTAAGATTACTTTTACTCCTTGCATTTTCTTGTTATTGCTTTAGTGGTGGCAGAATTTTAATATAGAAGGTAGCAGGCATGAGAACATTGGAGATTCGACATTTCAGCCATAGTGACTACACCATGTTTATTAGTTAGACTGTGATATCTTATAATGGGCATTCTTAGTAGCAAGAAACTGAAATGAAACATGTTATTTTGTATAACATGAAAATTTCATTGGATCTCTTTACCATTGTCTCACTGAAAGAGCCATTTCCCAGCGACACAATATTAAAATTTATATTCTATAAATCAATTAAGCATTGTTAATCTCTTCTAGTTTTCAATGCATTTGTAGTGGGGTTCCAAGCCTGTATTTTTATCCTTACTTAAAATTCAATGAATATGCATATTGATGCCAATGTTTACAAGCACCTAGAAATATTGAAAATAATTTAAAAAAAAATGATTTGTACATTTAGCCAATTTTCTAGCATAATCAATACAATATGGATGTTTTGTCCGTTTGAACAATTGTTTGTCATAACTTTCTATATTAACCTAAAAAAAAAATGGTAGGTTATTATTTTGGCTCAAGTGCTCCTAAACATTTCACAGTTTTATTGGAACTAAAGATAAGTTTTTGTTGTATGCATAGCTATTTTGTGATTTCATTCAATGTATTATATGTGATACCTTCTTGAAGAAAGTACCCATATCACATGTCATGTACTTGTAGATAGTGTTGCTTCTCTAGCAACCACAACCATTAATCCTCCTTTATAAGTGAATTCTTGCCCTTGTTAAATTATATCATGATAATCAAGATTCTATATCTTGCCAACCAATATTCTTTATCTGAAAGACTTGTCAGACTTGTGTCCTAAGTTTGTTTACTATTAGTGTTTCCAGGACAAAAGTTGAGCCTCCAATATTTTATGTCCTTGCAAAACCTTCAGATACTTGTGCCAAATTGCTTGAAGAGCAAGAGAAGGTAGAATTTCATCAATGACTAGAAACCTTTACCCTTTTCTTTGTAATCTTTTGTTATGAAAATATTTATGTTTTGCTATTTTGTTGATTCTTTCTCATCTTTTTGTGTTGATCCATCTGTTATAAAATTGTTTTAAATGAGTTTTTGCAATGGAAATCCAAGCACATGCAAGAGTTAACAGAATAACAAAAACAAGTTAGTCATCAATTACTCTCCAACCTAGAGTTGGAACACATCTAGGAATACCAAGAATGGGAACATGATAACAAATCTATAGGAAAGCATGGATAATGATCTTGAGTCGCACAAATTGAGTCATGGTCTCAAAACACATCTTCTTAGAGTAGGCAATGAAACACGGGAGGATGTGGAAGATGTTGGTGACTAAGATATCATGGACGATGTGCTCGAGGAAGAACAAAATGAAACAAGAATGGATGATAATGCAAGAACAAGCAAGGGTATTGTTAGCTATGGCAGTGTAGCACTAAATGCTCATGCATTGTTGTTACAAGCAGTTTAGAGATAAAAGAAAGAGATGCATAGCTTCTTTCAGTAATCATGTGTATCGATTCTTCATTATTACATAGGTAGTAATCACCATCAATTCAAAGTTGATTTCAGTCTGGTGTTCTGAGTTTTAGTGTTTGGTACGTAATGACCATCAGAATTCCTTTCATTAATTTACTTGCTATTATTTTAGCCTCTATTTTGAAAATTAAAATTATTTCAGAAATTGTTCAAAAAATGTATAAAATTTATAATTCTTTTTTCAATCACTGACATTATCTATTGTCTATTCACATTGTCACCTATTCTGGTATCACGCTGTGTGGGTTTTTTTTGGTTTGTGGTTATCTATTTGATATCTGAATTACTAGTGGTCTAGCCTTATGATAGGATTTTGTTTTGCATTCGTAATTCATCTTGCCTTGTTTATGGGGTGGTTTATTGTAGATAATTCCACATGAAAAGCTATTGTATGATGGTTTTTAGGGATTAATTGCACCAAAATGATCTCCAATTCTGATTTTGGGGAGCAAGTTCCCATATTGGATGTGTTGTGATAGCGTCCTCTCTCCATATTAACCAATTTCAATGTGATCCAATATGGGTTGCTTTGGCTTATGGTATCTTTGTGATGTCTGTAATTACTATTTATTGCAATTATTAAATCAACATAGCTCTAATGCTATTTTATATTTTTGTAATTGTACTTTTACAAATTGTAATTGTAATCGTGTTCATTAAAAATTTGTCTTGTCTTTCTTTTCTTTTTTTTCCTTAGATAGGCGTGTGCGTAGTTGTTATTTTTAATTAAAGCTATGAGAATTACAATAATTTAGTTTTTTTGAATATGCACTGGCTAGGAATAGAGCCCATTGTTGAATGCATGCACATATGATCTATCAAACTATTCAATGTAAGCGCTACGAGGCAAGCCCATTGTTCACATCCTTAGCATGAGCACAAAGTGTTGACAAAGCTCACATCAATTGTGGCATGTCCTACTATCTATCTTTTATCTGCCACATGGTGTCGGCGGTGCAATATTATAAACCAAAGTACAACTTTTTCATTTTACACTCTTATTAGCATCACTTTGCCCCTTTTGGGGCAATTGCCAGTATATTTATATATAAAGTATTATTAATTATTATTATGTTGTCAGCCCGATCGGGGTGCAATGGGATGTGAGACCCCCACGTGGATCGTCACCATGAGTAAGTAGTAGTTTTAAGAAATCTAAGAATTTTTTTATATATTTCTTAAAAAATATATATGTAAACATTATGTTAAAGGGAATCTTTTGAATGTTTATTTTTTTTAAAGTAACTTTGGAAAGAATATGTCAATACTTTTTAAAAGAAATTTAAATTTCAGAAAAAATAAGTATTTTGCAAATAAATAATATTAATAATAATAAATAAATAAATAATCATTTTTTAATAATAACCATATATTACAAAATAAAATATCAAATTCAAATATTATATAAACATAATAGAAAATTAATTTATATGGATTAAAAGAGAATGCACAAATACTATGCTTTAAATAAAATACATAAAAAAATATATATTCAAATACAAAGAATTTTCTTTACATTTGGAACAAAATTAAATAATAAATAAAATACATTTGATAACCTTTCAATTTCATTTTCAATGCTTTTTGGTAAAATGGTTCTCTAAAAGTTCCCATATTAGATGTGCTGTGATAGCGTACTCTTTCCATATTAACCAATTTCAATGTGATCCATTGTGGGCTGCTTTGGCTTATGGTATTTTTGTGATGTTGTAATTACCAGTTATTGCGATTATTAAATCACCATAGCTCTCATGCTATTTGATATTTTAGTAATTGTACTTTTACAAATTGTAATTGTAATCGTAATTGTAATAGAGTTCATTAAAAATTAGCCTTGTTTTTTTTTTTCCTTAGTTAGGGGTGTGGGTAACTATTATTTTTAATTAAAGCTATGAAACTTATAATAATTTAGTTTTTTTTAATATTTGTTAAGAATATGGTTTAGCTAGGAATACAGTCTGTTAGGATATTCCGACACATAGGAAATAGTTAAGTATAACTTGGTCTAGTATAGAGTTAGGTAAAGTGTGTTTCTTTACTATGTACTTTTGTAACTTACAATCGACGGTTCACGATATGTAGTGATGCCGACGGTGTTCGTTCTCTCCTCGGTATTACCGACACTTGATCCGTGGCTTAAACACCCGATTGGTCCACGTATCTCTATTTAAAGAGCATGGAGAGTTCATTTGTAGGTTAACTATTCATGAGAGAAGCTTATGTAAATTTTCATTATTTTATTAATAAAATTGCTTGAAGTGGTCGATTGGCTCAGGCCATGGACTGTTTCCCTTCTTTGAGGGTTTTAAACCACGTCAAAAATACTAGTATTGTTGATCTGTGATCTGTTTGTGAGCGGTGTCCTTTGGTGTTATGTCTGAGGAACTTACCCTGTAAATTCCTACATGGTATTAGAGCTATTTGAGGGCCGCGTCCGTTGGTGATCCAAATCTGAAGCCGGTAGAACTGCATCCGACTGCCATTTCCTAGATCTGTTGTTTCTGACTGCTTTCGGGCTGAGAGGACTTCTCTGTTGTGTTAGGAGCATCTATTCCAGTGAGGAACCCCCTTCGTTTCACACGAAAAGGTTTCTGGTAGCCCTAGCTACGTCATTTTTAAGATCTGGAGGTATACAGTGTTTATTTACAGTTTCTAGTTATTTTCTCTCTGTTTATTATTTCGCTTTATTTAGCTTCTTTTTTTATTATCGATCTATACCTTTCATTTCTACGTATGCTCTTTGCCCCGCGACTCTGTGCGATCTGGGCAAATTAGAAACAGAGAGGAAGGATTTTTCTCATGCATATGCTCTTTTCCGCTGCGCCTTAGTGTGATCTCGAAAAATCAAAAACATTGAGGAAAATACTTAGCTTCCAAGTAAAGCTAAATTTAAGCCGTAAGGTTTGTTTTTTTTGTATGTCCGTGTTGGGTTTTGTGTTTTTGTTTTGTAGGAAAAAAAAGGGCTTTCTCAAGCAAGCACGCAACCCAAAGCTTCAGTGACTAAAAAAAAAAACAAAGCCG
>APFE031247469.1:0-21512 GCA_000404065.3 Pinus taeda | reverse complement strand
TTAATGCACAAACCCTAGCACAGCAAAACTGCTCTATTTTTTGATAACTATGCAGCTGTACATTTAATGGATTTTTTTCATGACTTTAACATAGCTTGCAAGCTTTGACATATACACAGCAAGATGACATTTTTCTTTATTTTTTATAAGGCTATGCAAATGGCAATTTCACTGTTTTTACAATTCTTGTGTGCATGCCTTGTCATCACTTTCTTTTGTTTTTTTACAATTTTTTCTTTTTCCTTTTGCTGTGTTTTTTATACATGAATTTGCTGTGTAACAAAGTGTTAGGGTTTGAGTAGGATGCATGGGAGAAATTAGGGTTTGGATAGGGTTTTGATGGTGATTAGGGTTTTTAGGAAATTGGGATGAGGCCTAGCATTAATTTGCAAATGAGATTGATGAAAATGACACTCTAACACATGTGAATTTATAATGGGAAACTAATGGAAGGGAATAAAGGAAAAATTACCTTGAAAAACAAAAAATACAACCTAACATAAGCTTGCAAAGACATCAACCATTTAACCCATTTCTTCATAATTTCTCATGGTAAAAATGACCATAAACATGCTATCCATCCATGGCATTATCATTAAAAATGTTTGTAGGCCTACCTCGAAGAAACCACAAGCAATTTGGGAGAAATTTTGAAGTTTTGATAAATTTATGAGCTTGCTATGATTATGGTCGCGCACCTCCCAGGAAAGGTCACGCACACTGTAACAGTCGCGCCCGTGTAGTTTTATACAGGAAAAAACTCACCACAAAGCCGCGCACCACCCAGGCGGTCGCGCACACCTGAGAAATAGTCGCGCACCTTCCCAAGCTCTGGACTTGCAGAAAATTGCCACGAAATTGCCTTCTTTGCCTCTAGCACGAAATTTTCACTTTCAATTGCACAATAAGAGTGACTAAAGAGGGAAATTAGCTTTTATAGGGTCATGTTTAAAAAAATTTAACTTTAGAACCCACTTTCTAATGTTTTCAACTTGCTTTTCTTTTTAACACTATTTAGAGTCTTTTTGTCCTGAAATGAGCTCTTTTGATGCGTTTGACTCCGTTCTTTTTGCAGGTTGACCATCTGATGGGCTATGGTGAAGGAACCAGGGTTGTTGCTGGCACTTTTGTAAACTTCTGAAAATTTCTTTATTTTTACAAATTTGACATGACCTTGGACTTAAAAACAGAGTTTTTAAATCCAAAGTATAAAATGATCTGTAGCTGATGAAAATAACAATGAAACATATGTACATACCTCCTTCTGGCTTGTTGGGCACTCACTGACCTTGACTCATGACCTTGAAGTGATTTTGACTCAAAACCCTAGACCTAAGACCTGGGACCTCAAGACAAAAATAACAACAAGTATGACTCAATTTCATTGTGGTATGACTTGATCCAGCAAAGCCAAGAAGGGAACAAAGACCAGCTCCTTCATTCAGTGTTATGGCATGCCTAATGGGATGCAAAATTGACACTGATGAGACACCTATAAATGCATATGCAAAGAGTTATTGATCATTGATGGAGGGCTCAAGACCGACACTAACAGGAGATATGGATCAAAGAAAATCTACAAGTGGGTATGTGTTTAACCTATTTGGAGGTGCAGTCAGTTGGATGAGTAAGAAACAATCTGTAGTGGCACTATCAACTATAGAGGTAGAATACATGGAAGCCACTCATGCAAGCATGGAAGCAGTTTGGTTGTAGAGATTTTGTTCAAGTATGGGGTTAGAACAGGGAGCTATAAGGATAGACTATGGTAGTCAAAGTGCAATTTTCTTGGCGAAGAATAATGCTTATCATTCAAAGATAAAGCAACTTGATGTTCAGTATCACTTTGTGAGGGATATTATAGAAGACAAAAAGGTGTTTCTGGTAAAGGTGGACAATTCGAAGAATACTGCAGATGCATTGACAAAATCTGTGAGCTCTGAGAAGTTCTCTTGGTGTAGAGAAACAATGGGCATTACAAGGCTAGATAAATGACTAAGCTCTCCTGTGGTCCCATGTGGAAAGAAAAAAACAAGTGGGAGAATGTTTGGTTGTGTTATATTATTTCCATGACTAGCTCCCCTAGTTAACTAGGGGGTTAGAGGGGGGCCGGAGCCCCCCCTTCATTGCGCCAATTGCGCAGTGGGGGGGTCATAGGGGGTTTGATGGGGGCGGGTATCCCCCCTCTACAAGGTCTTGGGTAGTGCCTCGGGGAATTTTTTTGGGACCCTATATTAGGTGGGCGGACCTACCTATGGTTTTGTGCATGGTTTTCACACATGGTTTTGGGCGCGATGGTTTTTGGTCCATGGTATTGGATGCTTCAGAATGTATAAATATGTATTATAACATTGAAAGTAACATAATGAAGAATCAAGTTGGTAGTCTCGGTTTTTGGACCTAGGGGAAAATCTCTGTGTATGTGTTTTATGTGTTATGCTCTCGCATTGTTTATTTTCTATGTTTTAAGAATTCATATGCAAGTAATTTCTGTACGGGGTTAAAACCTACATGGAGGAATTGGAGTCCTAGTTGTTGACCAAGTTGGTGATCCAGATTTATGTAGGAACGCAATAAAGTACAAAAATAACCATATATACAGAGATGCAACAAAAATAATACTTCATTTCATTAACGTAAAAGATTGAAATATGCTTGCAAATAGAAATGGAAATAAACTAGCTTGAGCGATGATAGCTTATCTTTGAGAAGAGATGTGGTGGCTACATGCCTTTGAACTTTGTTACAATGAGGCTTGAAGGCCTATTTATTGTTCATAAACAATGGAAAACCCTAAACATCCAAAAGCCTAACCCTAGGAGATGAAGCACCAAACTATGGGCCCCATTTGGGTAGATTGGTACTTGGCATACGATCTTCGTTTGATGCAAAAAATACCTCGTTAGAAAGATGTATTTGAGGCATACAACTTTTGAATGGCCAACATCAAACTATAACCCAAGCTGGTGCCTGTTTTCCCAAAAAACATCATTTAGGGCCTTAAAATGGCTCCAGAAGTTCAAGACCCCAAAAAAATGCCAAAAATAGTAAATTTGCTACAATTGAGGAAAGTGAAAAACTGAAAGAAACAATGGTGGGGGTCCAAGTGGAATAGGTGGATGCCCACCAATATCCTTCTGGATCATTCCTCCCCCCTTAGGAAGCAATGGTCCCCATTGCGTTGAGTTCCTCCATGAGGTGAAGAAACTTATGCTGAACTTGGTCCCTGGTGAGATGTTCTGCAATCTTTGATGTGTCCAGTAATGGTGGGAAGCATGGTTGAGGGTGGTCCACATTGAACACTTAGTGCAAGCTAGGGAATGGGGGAATGATGTGCTCCAATGCATTGTTTTCCACAACCTTAGTAATGGTGTAAGGACCATATTGGAGCAGTCTGAGCTTCCGATGGGCTCTTGTAAGGTGTTATTTTTGTTGATGCAACCAGAATTTTTTGCCCAGTTGAAACTTGTGTGGCACTCGATGTTGATCATGTCGATGCTTGTAATTGGCATTTTCCAGAATGGAGTGGTGGTATATGGGCCCATTGGGTAGAGGTGCTCCGAGAGGCAGATCAGATGAATGCTTAACCTAACAATGCAATGATAATCCTGTGGGTGAGGAGAATATGTCCTTGTATCCTTTATGACCGTATCCACCTACGTTTGCTATGTGGAGGAACCCTTCCTGGGGACCATAGATGTGGCTACGATCTTCGCCTTACTTTGAGAGCGAACTAGAAAGAAAATAAATTTCCTAGTCTAGGAGATGATCTTACTGCCTTTCTTAGCAGAGATCAAAGAAGTGGTGGTAGGGGGGGTACCTCCGGTATCCTCTATAATGTATTACCCAAAGAAATAATAATAATGCGAGGCCTTGAATCATACACAACATGTCGCTTCCACAAGTATGGTTGTCCTAATAATACATCATAAACGTCAATAGGCGCAACATCACACAATACCTCATCTATGAAGGGCTTGATGTTGTAGGGAAGATGACACTGCTAGTGGACTTAGAGATCTCGTCCTTGGTGAAGCCACCTCATGATGTACGGTTGCAGTTGTGGCATGGTCAGTAGGCCTAGCTACTTCATGACCTCTGCTGAAATGATGTTCTTTTGGTTGCCACTGTCGACAATGAATTTCAACGGCGAACCCTTCACCCACATTTGTGAGTGGAAAAGACGCTTTCCCTCCTCTGGATATTTGGGCTCACTATTATGGATCTTGGTGGTGGCAACAGTGGTGTTGGGCTCCACATGAATAATCTGCTTCCCTTTGCAATTCCTTTTATCAGGTTCTGACTCAAGGTCGGAACATGTGTATTCCCGACACTCACTTGTGTTATGAGTTGGGCTCTTGTGGAACTCACACAACTTTCCTGTGTCCTTCTTTGACTTTTTGGTGTTGTTATTTTCTTGCGCTTCAACGGGTTGCCTTGGGCTACACTGTTTTAGCTTTATCCTTGGTTCTGCAGTTTGGGGAAGCCTTTCCCTTGATTTGGATTCGTGGATCCGAAGTCTCGCTTCTTTTATTTAAACTTATGCTCGATCTTGACAGTGTATTGGTATGTCATGCCAAGCGAGGAGATGTTCAGGAATTCCATCTCATCTTGGATGTACCTGTGTAGGAAGCTACAATATTTGAGTACCAAATGCCACTCAGAATCCTTGATACCAAAATTTGTGTTAAGGGTATGAAAAATATTGGTAAAATCTGGCACGTCTTGGTCCCTTCCCTGCCGCAACGTGGTCCACTTTATGTATTTATCCTCATAGCTCTCGACAGGGTAGTAGTGCTCTTTGATGGCCTCCCAAAACGAATTCCAAGTGGGTATGGCTGAAAATAGTGAGGTTGTACTTTCATCCTTTTGCTTGCAGTAGGTTTCCCACTAGTCCTTGACATGGGGGGTGGCTTTGAGAAGAGCGAAAGTAATATTTTCCTAGCTAGAAAAATCATGAACAAAAAAATATCCTTCTAGCATATTTAACCATTTATCTACAACGTCTGCATCTATCTGACCATCAAATATGGGAATTTCAAAGTTAACTTGTACCTTAAAGGGTGTGGCACTTCCATAGTAGCTATTGGAAGTAGATGCGTCGTCCCTCAGCAGTCACTGAAGGATGTCGGAAAAATTGTCCATCATTGCATTCCTTTGTTACTTGAGGGCTTCTTCGAGAAATATTTTGATAGGATCTCTTGCCCCCTCATCTTTCTTTTCTTCTGTCATGGGAGGCTGTCAGGACTTGCGAGGTTGGTCTTGTAAAGGTTCGACCAGTTCAAGCCCTAACTCCTTATATCTTGACCTTATTGGGGACATGCAAAGAAAAAAAGAGAAAGAGTTGTCTGCTTTGATACCACTGATCCAAATTTATGCAGGAACAATAAAGTACATAAATAACCATAAATACAGAGATGCAGAAGAAATAATACTTCATTTCATTAACGTAAAATATTGAAATATGCTTACAAACAGAAATGGAAATAAACTAGCTCGGGCAATGGTAGCTTATCTCTGAGAAGAGATGTGGTTTCTACATGACTTTGAATTATGTTACAATGAGGCTCGAAGGCCTATTTATTGTTGAGAAATAATGGAAAACCCTAAAAATCCAAAAACCTAACCCTAGGAGATGAAGCTCTAAACTATGGGCCCGTTTGGGTAAATTGGTACATCAACTTCCTGGGATCATAAATTTGGCATACAATCTTCGTTTGATGCGCAAAATACCTCATTAGAAACATCTATCTGAGGCTTACAACTTTTGAATGGCCAACATCAGTCCATGACCCATGTTGGCCACCATTTTCCCAAAAAAACTCGTTTAGGGTCTCAAAATGGCTCCGGAAGTTTAGGATCCGAAAAAACTGCCAAAAATAGTAAATTGTGCTACAATTAAGGAAATTGAAAAAATGAAAGAATCAATGGTGGGGTTCCAAGTGGCATAGGCGGGTGCCCACTAATATCCATCTGGATCATTTTATTTACCAAGTTGGAGCTTGGAGGAATTGGAGTCCTAGTTGTTGACCAAGTTGGAGTTTGGAATTGTTGTGAGGATTGGATTTGTCACCTAAGGTTAGATCCTCGAAAAAAATTGAAGAATTTGTTGTATAGGTTGGAGCTTGAATTGTTGTAAAGGGGTATTGGAGTCCTCATCATCTTATTAATAAAATTATTTTTCTCTTGTTCATATTTTTGTGTTTTTGTTTAATTTGTGATAAAAATATTAACTAGCATAAGTTAACAATTGGAAACAAATATTGTTTCACCCCTCCTGTAGTATTTCCAACAATTGGTATTAGAGCTAGCTTCTTCAAGATCAACCTAACAGTTGGAAGAAGGATTATTTAGTCACAATGGTAAATAAGGATGCAGGTAGATTCCCTCAATTTGATAGAACAAATTTCACTTTCCGGAAATTTAGAATGGAATTTTACTCATTAGAGAATTATTGAGGTCTAAAATGGGCTTCCTAAGGAATATTATAAAATAATAGTGGAAATACTAAAATAACATTAGATTACATCATCATATTTTAGAGGGAAAAAAACTACTTTTTCAACTTATCTCGCTATGGTTTTATAATCAAATTTCAAGCGGAAGCACTCATTGGATGAAAAATTTATTTTCTCATCCAAGGAGTGCCCATGTTGGATACTCATATTTTCGATAGACCCTACTACACGAAGAATGATAAATACATGAAAAAACGTGAATGCAATCACATTTTTCATGTGTTTCTCATTTTTTGTGTAGCAAGGTCCATCAAAAGTATGTAACAAGGGTAATTCTTGTATGAGGAATTAAACTATGCATCCAATGAGTGCTATCGCTCAAAATTTGAGTAAAACCATCAGGAAATAAGTTGAAAATACAAGTTGAAAAAGTAGTCTTTTTACTTTTATTTTTTATCCTTTTACTTTTTTACTCCAAAAATGGTGAATCATCCCCCATGGTAGATATCATCATTTTGCAATCACATTTTTCATGTATTTCTTATTTTTCATGTAGAAGGGCCCATCAACAATATGTAACATGGGTACTCCTCAAATGAGGAATTAAATTCCACATCCAACAAGTGCTCCCACTCAAAATTTGAGTAAAACCATACGGAGATAAGTTGAAAATATGAGTTGAAAAAATCATTTTTAATTTTTTTTAATCTTTTTACTTTTTCACTCCAAAAATGGTGAGTCATCCCCCATGGTTGAAATCATCACCTTGAATACTATTGGTTCTTATAAAGTTTATTTTGGTTGTACATTTTTGTTTCGAGGCCCATTTTTTACCTCAAAATTTCTCTAAAATGTCTATTGGAGTCAAATTTTGGTAATTTGTCACTGATGAATACAAGATCCAATATCCTCTTCCAACATATGTAGATAGAAAGAAGGCATATATGGAAAATTCAAAGGCATTGAACTCCATTGCAAGTGGCATATCATATTCATAATTCACTAAAGTTATGAGCATTAAAACAATGAAATAGATGTGGGACAAACTCATTAGAGTCTATGAAGGAGATGAAAACGTTAAGAAGGATAAGCTCCAAACCTTTAGAAGATAGTTTGAAGGACTCAAAATGAATGAAGAAGAAGATATTGTTGCTTACTTTCACCTTGAAGTAGACGAAGTTGTCAATTCTCTCAAAGGGATTGGTGAAGATGTCAAGGAGAAGACCTTTGTCTGCAAATTTTTGGGATCTCTCCCAGACTACTTTGATGCCAACTTCAGTGCCATATAAGAGTTGAAAGACTTGGACACTTTGTCAATGTATGAGCTTCATATAATTATCATTGCACATGAAATGAAAATAGGAAACTCAAATCAAAAATAAGTTGGATTCAAGGCATAAAAAAAATTGTAGTCATGTTAGAGTCGGTCTAGTTATCCCTCCGTCAGAGATCAAAGCTCTTTCTGCATTTCATGTTTAGGTGTCCCATCAGTTTTGATCAGTTGCATTTCATTAGGCATGCCATAACTCTAATGGAATGGTTTGTGTCACTCATTCCCCTCGTGCATGGCACTGCTAGTTCAGGTCTAGTCATAAAGCTTCAAAGGTAATTATTTCAAAATTTTAGGTCTTAGGTCTAGGGTTGGGTCATTTTGTGTTGCAAAGTCCAAAAAGACCAGCAGGCCAGAGGGATGTCTTTGATAGATAGTCATTTCAATAATTTTCATCATTGTACAGATAAAGTATGAATTCTCTTCAAAACTCTATTTTGAAGATAAGTCGTCATTTCATTTTTGTAAAAAAATTTCAAAAATTTCAATCCTTGAAACGTCCAAGCGCAGCCTTGGTCTCCATTGCCAGAGCATATCACAGCTATACCTGCAAAAAGATATTAAAGAAAATCATTATTTCAACCAAATTTAAGGAGGAAACCAAAAAGGTGAGAGTCTATTAATTCTGAAAAAGTGTCAACGACAAAGCATAAGAAAATGGGTTATGGACCAAGCAAAAAGAAAAAGGGAGTCTATATGAAGATATTTCACATCATTTGCAACCCATCCCACATTCCAAGAGTGAAGAGAATCGTTCCAAAGCAATCTTGTGAATTTGTATGCAAATTGGAGCATTTCCAGGGCGCGCGGCGCATCAGGTTGGGCGTGCGGTGCATCAGGGGCGCGTGACGCATCAGGTTGGGCGCACAGCGCATCAGGGGCACGCTGCACATCAGGAAACAAAGCGCAATGGAAAATTGCATGCGCGCGGCACATCAGAGGCGCGCGGTGCATTGGGTGAGGCGCGCAGCGCACTGAGGTTTAAGCCCAAACTTGGTACGGAAAAACACTAAAACGCCTCCTCTCAAGCACAAATTCACAGGTAGGCTTATATCCATGGCTTATTCTTGGTTTTTGAATAGTTAATGTAAAGGATTTATGATATGTTTGCCCTAGAAAACCAAGTGGAAAACCCTCCTTTGTCCATTAAATTGCTGTAAGAATTTGAATGCAAAAATTTCTGAAGGGTTTCAAAAACTAAATGTTACCAAGGTTATCATTTTTTCCTACTTCCTTTTGTTTCCCATCCCCTATATTCACCATTCGTTTCCCCAATAATTCCCTCATAAACCCTACACTATCCTCCCTCAAATCCTAATCCCTCACTTCTATTACAAACACATGATCCCTACCTCATCCCAAAACCCTAAAATCCAAGATTTCCATGTCCCTTCCCTTCTCTAAATTCCTTGTTTTATTTCCATGTTCCCCATTTCTCTAATGTTTTGCCTTTCCTAATATTCCCTTGTACATTTGTGTCCCCTTGGTCACAACATTTTTAGAACAAAAGAAATAGTTTACAGTCAATTTTGCACACAGTTATACATCAACATATATATATTCCAGCTTCCTTGTTTCTAAAGACATGTCAGAGACCGAGTCAGTATATGAGCAGCAGTATGATAGTGATTCTACACCAGAGGTAAATGTGCCAAATGTGCCGCGGAGGTATCACAAAGGTGGAAAAAGTGGTTAGCATGTTAGGGAGGAGCCTACTTCTTTGGCTCAATTGCAACCTTTCCCACTTGCAATGGATTGTTTTCGGCGCCAATCATTTTTCCAATACTGTGAGATGATCTCACAAACTCAGCATCATCGAGAACTAGTCCATTTATTTGTTCTAAATTTACAGGATGGTCATGTAAACCTTGCCAGAGTGAATTTCACCTTGTCATCTGAGACTATTGCTCAGGCCACCGGGATACCAAATGTAGGGGAGGAATGGAGCAAACGCTAGCTGCTAGACAGATTTTACTATGAGCCATATATCAAGCCCGGGTATATGAGACACTTGAGCACAGATTTTCCTTTCAGATTCCTGAAAGATGAGTTTGCACCATTGATGAAACTCATCATTCGATATTTCAGTTGCGAGGGAAAATTCTTGCATCTCTATGCGTACCATGTCCATTTGTTGATGCATTTCACAAGGGTATGTATGATGAACATTCTGTTTTTCATGTGTCGCAACATTGAGAGGATGGTGCCTTTAGTACAAAGGAAGAGCCCAGCACATCAGCATAGGAGCATATATCATTATGCATTGATCAAAATCATAGTGATGCATCAATTAGCACAGCAGGGTATTACTTGGGAGGATTTCATCTCCTGTGATTACTTTTCCGTGCTACAGCCTCCTCCAGAGATAGTTCATGATGAGGGAGGGCCTTCACAGCAGTCTGACATTCCTGAGACCGAGCATGTCGATGCTCCAGCATGTGTGACATATCAGCGAGGCCACAGGGCCTTATTTGCATCTGCACGACGAGTACTATCTCCACCCGGGGTGGAAGGGGTCTCGTTGACATCATCAACACAACGAGTATTATCTCCACATCATGTGGAAGGGGTATCGCCTCTGTCTTCAGCACAGGTACAGATTCAGGATAGGGGCAAGAGACCCATGGTTGATGAGGGTCCTTCAGGAGGTCAGGACATGGGTATCATTGATGTTGATGCTAGCTCTCCTAACTCAGAGCTAAAGGAAATCATCCGAGAGCAAAGGGCCGAGAATGAGTGGCTGCAAAAGAAATTGCAGATGGCTAAGTGGGTGATCAACTACTTGGAGCAGCACAAAAAATAGCTGGAAGATGAGCATACACTTTATGAGCTGTGGAAGATCCGAGAAGGCTGAGAATTGGCCCGAAGGAGACCCAGTGATTTGACACCTATTGATCGAGAATCAATGCTCATCCAGGTAAACACTCATTTGGAGAAGTTGTTGGCGAAGGCAAACAGAGACAAAGACATGTGTCGTCATATGAAAACTCACTATTGGGCTTGCATGCATGTTTGCAAAGCGAAAATGAAGATCCTAAAGAGGCGTTTGAGCAAAGCACTAAAGCAACGGAAAAAGCCCGATCCACTCCAAATTTTGGCCGAGGCTTCATTGGCGGGGCACAACACATGATAGAGGGTCTTCACTCTGAATTTGAGAAAATTCAGAGAAAATTTTGTCATTTTGAAATTTTTGGCTTGCAAAACAGGTTTTTTGGCTCAACACGTAGCGCGCAGCGCGCGACCCATAAGATGGGGAGGTCCAAATCACAAATGGCTTGTAGTTTTGGATTTTTCATGATGAATTATACATGCTCAGCCATTTCCAAACCATTTGATCAAGTTCTGGGTGACCAAAAGGCTCAAAAACATCATGAAAATCACCTTTCTGCCACTTTTTGCACCAGCAGGAAGTACTTCCGGGAGAATGCACGTTTGGAGGGTCAAATGGACACCAAATTGGAAAATGCCACTTGGGTTAGAAAGTAGACATCAAGGGCTTTCCAACAAGCCAACCTAAGATCAATTTGGATGCCGGAAAGTGCCCCAAAAACAGGTGGAAAGGCGTGCAATGCACAGGGCTCACGCGCGCGGCGCACAGGGTTTTTTGGCACAATTTTCATCCTCAGCGCAGTAAATGAAGCCAATTTTACCAGTTTTGACTTGTGATGTGATTTTTCACCCCTCTTGATGTAATTAATGAAACATTATGTTGATTTGACACTTATTTACCTATTCTAGATGATTCATTCATAAAATAGCAAAAATTTAATGAATGAATTGGTTTCCTAGCTTATAGAGGCAAGTTGTTTTGACTGCCTAGATTGTAGTGCTTTGTTTAGAATTGGTTGAAACAGCTCCTAGGATGATGAGATCGACCCCTAGAGGTAAGGGAATGTGTTGGCTTGTGTATACTATGTATTTTCTTAGTCATTTTCAGGGTTGGACTGTTGGGAATAGTTTGATATACTATTGTACATATTTTATCTGCATTTTTGGCAAAGGAAAGACCAGGGTTTTGCAGCACTATTTGGGATTCATGTGGCTTTATGTGTTGATGGTGTGTTTCTTTCAGTAATTGTAAGTTGTTTATGTGTACCGCTTTCCTTCTTTAATCTTCTGCAATTGAACAAATGAAGTGTTAAGGCAGAATCCATAAATTTGCTATGCTCTGCCTTTAAATTTGTTTAATTTTCCATGTTTTCATCTGTTTAGGGAGAATCATTGAAAGTTTCTTACTCTCCTTAACCTATCACCAATTAGATCTATCCATTCAATCACTTTAAAGGCATCAAAACAATCGCCTATCTTGCCCCAAGTAGACCTCTACAAAAGTTGTGCCTCATCCCCGCACCCAAAATTGCCTTTCCCTTGAATTCAACAAAACCTCAAAAAATCAATCTCAAAGTCCTTGTACTTCATACCTAGCCTAAAATTAGTCATAAATTTAGTCATCTCGAGCCTCATTGATTACCTTTTGCCGAGATTGACTCGGAGAGAGCCCTCTCCTGTCATCGTAGGGCTAGCTACGAGGCTGAGCGTGGTTTGATGCAGCCTTGAGTTTTACCTTATTTCAGCCTAAGGTAGATTTGAGTGCTAACATAGTGGAGACCATACTGGGGAAGAAATCTCAATGGTTTACTTGTTGATGAGTTTGTTTCACAAGTCTTAAACAGAGTCTGAAGTCACGCCAGGTAGCTTTCGAAACGCTCTTGCTATGCATAAGCAGAAGTATATAAATGTTGCTTCAGTCGATCTCTGGTTAGCTTGTGAATACTTGATTTGTAAATCACCCCAATACTTTTGTTCATTCTAGACCTTTGGATGATTGAGTTTAGAAATCGATTGGCTCAATTATTTCAATTCTTTTGATCTTTTGATAAACACATTGGCTTCAAAAAGACATACAAGAGCTAATACAGATCCGAATCCACCTCCTATTTATGAAAATCCAAACTTGATTCGAAAAATCCTCCGTCAAGAAATCTCGGCGACTCCCGTGATTAAATCCCATTCATGTCAGGCAATTTTTGAATACCTTGAAGAAATTGCTTTTGATGAAAAGTTTGAATTGTCATTGTTTAAAACCAAGTCTGAAAACGTTCTTGATTCTATAGTCCCAAATCCTGATTTTGCTGCAGCTGTTGAATTTGAAAAACACAATAAATTAATTGACAATTTTATCTTGAGGCACCTTCAGACCGACATCCAAGCTGCAAATCTTGCTGATTTCTTAGAAGCTGTATCTGCAAATATTGGATCTACTGTCACGGCATCAACCTCTAGAATTCCTACTAAACCGCCTTTCATTCCCACCATCCCTGTGCAACCTATAATTACTTATTTAGAATCTGCAGCCAATTCCCCTCCTTCATCCCACATCGCTTCTCCTCCGCATACACCTCCACATACTCCTCATACGACAACTACACCCACTCCACCAACAACCCCTAGACTAAATCCACCTAGAGCAATGGCTGCTCGTTTCGCACCTCTTGCTTTACCTCAGCAATTGCATGATATGCCCGCGGATTATCAGAGTAAGATTCCTATATTTGATGGCACTCCTCAAAGTGTATCCGCTCAGCAGCACATAGACAAAATGGCAAATTTTTGTGATTTATATGAGATTGATGAAGAGGATGTAACTATGCGATTGTTTGTGCAAACATTCGGAGGAGAGGTAAGAAAATGGTTTAGAGCCTTGGGAGCTAGAAGTATACCTACATTGGCTGAACTTCATAAGTAGTTTCTAGATCGTTGGGAACTCAGAAAAGATCCGCTTTAGATCAATGCCGAGTACAATAATATCAAATGCAATCATGGTGAGTCTGTCCAAGACTACATTATCAGACTTAATACAATTTATAATGCTATTCCGGATGATTTGAGACCATCTAGAAAATCATCTCTTCTTAAATTCCCGGATGGTTTTGATCCGGTGATGGCTTATTCATTATGGGACAGAGATCCGCCTACTTTAGAAGATATGCAAAATATCACCGTTAGTGTTGAGGCAAATTTGAATGATAAGATAGCACGGTTGAAAGTAGAGAAAAGAGTGACTATAAAGGAAGAATCTACATCAGAACCGCCTTGGCTTCGTGAGATGGAAAAAATGTTCAAAATAATGAACCTTGAAAAATTAGAATCGCAGATTCGTAATCCAAATTACTGTGGCCAGCAACAACCTCAGTTCAGAATTAAGCAGCGGGAACAAAGAAAACAAGAGCTGGCAGCCCAACAGTAGATTAAGACTCCTCTTTTGCAGAATTTTGTGAGTCAAGATTCAGATGGTGATGTTGATGTAGTAGGGGACCAAATCACTTCTTTACTCCTAATGATCTGCCCATTTACCTCACTCAAGAAGAAGAGTATGGAGAAAGTTCAGGCACCCAGCAAGATGAAGATTTTATCTTAGCAAATGATGCAGATTTAGATGATTACCAAAGAGGATATTTGAATGCCTTGTCCACTCAACAGAAGCAGTATTCATTGAGAAATTGAGATGTGCCCATCAATCCAATTCAGAAAAGAAAAGAAGCTACAGCACCAAAGACGGATTCACCGATACCATAGAAGAAACGAAAGGAGACAATTGATCCCACAAATAGCAAGATATCATCAGCAGAAAGGACAAATCAGGCAAGTATAATCAAGGATAAGAAAGAAGTTCCAGTCAAAGAAATCGAAAAGTTTTCAGCATTTAGTTTGGAAAATCAAATTTCCAAATTAAAAGTATCTATTCCTTTGACTGAAATCATGAAAAACAGTAGCTACCGAGGTCAAGTCTCCAAAATTCTGAATTTTGATCCCATGTTTGACACGGTGAACGTTGAAGATGATCAGCCAAAATTGATATTTGGGCCAGCATTGGATGGTGAGTCCCCTGATAATGATGTTCCTCCCTTTTACATCAGATTGAGATTGCATGAATATGTTTTGCACAATGCTATGTTCGATTCGGGTGCTTCACACAATTTGATGCCAAAGGCGATCATGGAGAAGCTAGGGTTAGACATTACAAGGAGATATCATGATTTGTATTCATTTGATTCCAACCATGTGAGATGTATCCGGCTCATCAAATATTTGGTTGTTAGCTTAGACCAAATTCCAGCGAAGAATGTCTTGATGGATGTGGTTGTGGCAGACATTCCTCCACGTTTTGGTATGCTACTTTCAAGATCTTGGGGGGGCTAAGTTGAAGGGTACGCTACAGTTAAATTTTTCTTATGCTACAATTCCAGTCTTCGGTCAAATGAGAAAGCTATATCGAGAGCAAAAGATGAAATACATGATAACCAACAAAGAGAAGCCAATCAATCATCCTATAAATTATGTACATACAGATTTGGAATCGTTTGTTTTGTTTGCTGATAGTGTTAATGATCTAGATAGTCAGTTAGTTCAGGTGGACGATATACCATAGATCACTGAGAATTTTAGAGAGGTTCTGCATAAAGAAAGAAGAGAAAAGAAAAATATCCTGGAGCAATCAGCTAAAGAAAATGGGCAGCAAACAGAAAAATCAGAGCCAGTACAATTCAGCACTTGGAGGCGGATGAAGATGGTCTTTGGACCATGGATTTTGATGGCGCAGTAGGTAGTGATGGTGCTGGTATTGGTGTGTGGATTCGAAGTCCCTTTTCTGCTCAAGACAAAGTTCCAAGCAAGGTGAGAGTGTGTTCCTATAAACTAGCATTTGACTGTTCTAATAATGAAGCGGAATATGAGGCTCTCATTGCTGGCCTTAAGATTCTTAGAAAGCTGAAAGCGAAGAAGATTGCAGTCTATGGTGATTCCGAGTTAGTGATAAAGCAAGTTAAGGATGAGTTTCAGGCCAAGCATCCTCGCATGAAGGCATATCGAAATGCAGTCTTAGATATTTTGAAGTTATTTTCTGATCATACCTTAACATGTGTGCCTCGCATACAAAATAGTGTTGCTGATGGACTTGCTAAGGCAGCGAGCAATTTAAAAATTCTGATGAATTCTAGCAACAAGTTTGAGATTCATGTGAAACACCGTCCCACTGTTCCAAACAATCAGCGATGTTGGCAAGTCTTTCAAGATGATGAAGAGATTAATCAGTTTTTGCAAAATAAGGGTAAGTTCAAATATACCTCCATAGATACGGAACATGATGATGGTAGTGATAATATACAAGTAAATCAAATGGAAGTGCTGCAACTTAAAGATAACATTATTCCTAAGGGATTGATTCCTTTAGAGGAGCTATTTGACCAAGACGATGTGGCCCGCAAACCGACATTGGGACCAACTGAAAAAGGTGTTGAAGAGGTAAACATTGGGACAGATGAGAATCCCAAGATGGTAAAGTTATCAAAGTCATTGTCACCAAAGGTAAAAGCAGAATATGTGAAATTATTGTCTTTATTTTCTGATGTTTTTGCATGGGATTACTCAGATTTAAAAAGATATGACACAAATATCATTCAGCATACTATTCCTATTAAGTCAAATCAGAAGCCTTTTCGTCAAAAGTTGAGGAGAATCAATCCGAAGCTGCTACCATCAATTGAAAAAGAGGTAAACAGATTGTATAAGTCAGGAATCATTGTGCCTATCCGATTTTTAGATTGGATATCAAACTTGGTGCCCGTAAGAAAGAAAACAGGTGAGATCCGTTTATGTATTGACTTCAGAAATTTGAATAAGGTGTCCTTAAAAGACAATTATCCGCTGCCCAAAATGGACCATATATTGTAGCAAGTAGTTGGAGCATCAAGGATGTCACTACTCAACGGCTATTCAGGATACAATCAAATTCTAGTGCATGAAGATGACCGTGACAAGACAACGTTCACCACTCCATGGGGAACGTTTCATTATGCAAAGATGCCGTTTGGTTTGAAAAATGCAGGAGCCACCTTTCAGCATGCAATGGACATGGCTTTCGCCAATGAGAAAGATGTATTTTTAGTTGTTTATCTTGATGACTTAACTGTGTTTTCAAATTCTGATGAAGAACATTTGTATCATTTGAAAATTGTCTTCCAAAAGTGCAAAAAATATGGCATTTCGCTAAATCCGAAAAATAGTCTTTTTGCCATGGATGACGGCAAACTTCTTTGCCACATCATATCTAAAGATGGCATCCATGTTGACCTTGCACGTGTTGAAGCCATTCAACAAATTGAACAGCCTCAGAACAAGAAAGAAATAAGGTCCTTTAATGGTAAACTGAATTTTCTGTGTCGCTTCATTCCAAATCTAGCAGAGCATCTTAGAGAAATCACGAGCATGCTGAAAAAGGACAGTCAGGTAAAGTGGACTGAAGAGGCAGTAAATTCATTCAATTTAGTGAAGTTAGCTCTTTCTTCAGCGCCTATTTTGATCAGCCGAGACTACACGCAGGATTTTATTTTATTCTCATTTGCTTCTGAGCACACTTTGGCAGTTGTATTAATGCAGAAGAGGGAAGGAGTTGAGAAGCCCATTGATTTTTTCAGTCGGACTATAAGAGATGGAGAATTGAAATATAACATCATTGAGAAGCAAGCACTCGCGCTTGTAAAGGCCTTGAAAGATTTCTGTGTGTATATATTGCATTCCCATATTCTAGTTTGTGTTCCTAATGCAACATTTAAAGATATTTTAGTACAGTAAGATCCAGAAGGCAGGCGGGGTAAGTGGATTGCTGCGTTGTTAGAATATGATGTAGAGATTAAACCAACCAAGCTGATCAAAGGTCAAGGACTTGCCAAGTTAATGGCTGAAATGAATTTGCAAGTTCTAGACATAAATTTGATTGCTGCCATGTCTGATGAAGATGAGGAGAATTCATCCGTTCAGGTATCTGAAATGTTTCTTTCTCTCCTTGGTACGCTGACATT
Organism: Pinus taeda; assembly: GCA_000404065.3. Taxonomy (NCBI): domain Eukaryota; kingdom Viridiplantae; phylum Streptophyta; class Pinopsida; order Pinales; family Pinaceae; genus Pinus; species Pinus taeda. The sequence goes on along the minus strand of APFE031247469.1, from coordinate 3,867 downwards.
TTATATGTACTTCAGCATTTGTCTTCACCTCCCAGAATGCTTAGAAACAAAAGTAGAACATTGAAATTGAAAGCTGCAAAATTCTGCATACTAGATTCAACATTGTTTTGGAAAGACCCTGGTGGAATGTTATTGAATTGTTTGGTAGAGGAAGAAGCCAAAAGAGTTGTGGAAGACTTTCATAGAGGGGACTATGGAGGTCATCTGTTTTGGAAAACCACAACAAACAAGATTCTAAGGGCAGGATATTATTGGCCTTCATTATTTTCAGATGTATATAAGGCTGTTAAAAATTGTCACAAATGCCAAATTTTTGAAGGGAAGCAGAAACTCCAGCCTTTGCCTCTCAAACCAATTGAAGTCAGCGCACCTTTTCAGCAGTGGGGATTGGATTTCATCGGGGAAATTCATTCGGCATCATCAGGACAACATCGCTGGATATTGATAGCCACAGACTGCTTCACAAAATGGATTGAAGCGATTCCTACTCGACAAGCTACGGATGTGGTAATTATCTCTTTTCTTGAAACCAACATTTTGTCACATTTTGGATGTCCAAGTAAGTTAATCATAGATAAAGCAGCAACATTTAAGTCAAAAAGGATGGTTGAGTTTTTCTATAAGTACAATATTAGCTTGGGACATTCAACCGCATACCATCCATAAGGAAACAGGTTGGCGGAGTCATCTAATAAATCTTTGGTTAATATCATTAAGAAATTGTTGGAAATCAATAAAAAGGGTTGGCACAAGAAGTTAGTAAATGCATTATGGGCTGATAGGGTGAGTAAGAAAAAGTCTATTGGCATTTCTCCTTTCGAGTTGGTGTACGGAACAGACACGGTTTTTCCTACTTCGCTTGCTGTCCAGATAGTCAAATTGCTTCAAGAAGCTGGTAGTGAGGAAGATCCTATGCGGAGAAGGATTAATCAGATGATTCATTTATAGCAGACACAGGAGGAGGTATTTCAAAACACTTGCAAGTTGCAGGAGCGCATCAAAAATATTTATGAACGGAAAGAAAAAGCGGACACATTTCAGCTAGATGAGGTAGTTTTGAGGTGGGATGCTCGACATGAAGACAAAGGAAAGCACGGAAAATTTAAAAATTTATGGAAGGGTCCTTAGAAGATTGCAGCATATCGTGGCCAAAACGCTTTCCTTCTCAAAGAAATGAATGGAGATGAATGTCCTGGAGGGCCGATTAATGCTCGACTGTTAAAGAGATACTACTTCTGAGTATTTTCTGCTCATTTCTTCATCATTGTACATATCATTTTACTTTTGTTCTATTGCACATGTAAACTAACTTATCATCTTCAGTATAGGGCTCGAGGTGAAGGCTAGAATTCTGAAAATGGAGGTTAGTTAGTTTAAGTTTTTCAAGTCAGTTGTCTCAATCTTTTAGTTTCAAGTCTAGTTTGGTCAAAGCGGTTTTTGGTTTTTCAGTCAAATTCTCAAGATTTTGTGTTGGAATAATGACTCCATCACCCAATGGATGAAGGCACTGTCTAGCTCTGACAGAGATCTGTGGTTCTTGGCATCTCCAAGGAGCTACCATCCCCATTGGAGCCAATGTTAGAGTCCGGTCTAGTTATCCCTCCGTCAGAGATCAAAGTCTTCTGCATTTCATGTTTAGGTGTCCCATCAGTTTTGATCAGTTGCATTTCGTTAGGCATGCCATAACTCTGACGGAATGGTTTGTGTCACTCATTCCCCTCATGCATGGCACTCCTGGTTCAGGTCTAGTCATAAAGCTTCAAAGGTCATTATTTCAAAATTTTAGGTCTTAGGTCTAGGGTTGGGTCATTTTGTGTTGCAAAGTCCAAAAAGACGAGCAGGCTAGAGGGATGTCTTTGATAGATAGTCACTTCAATAATTTTCATCATTGTACAGATAAAGTATGACTTCTCTTCAAAACTTTGTTTTGAAGATAAGTCGTCATTTGATTTTTGTAAAAAAATTTCAATCCTTGAAACATCCAAGCACAGCCTTAGTCTCCTTTGCCAGAGCATATCACAGCTATCCCTGCAAAAAATTATCAAAGAAAATCATTATTTCAACCAAATTTAAGGAGGAAATCAAAAAGTTGAGAGTCTATTAATTTTGAAAAAGTGTCAACGACAAAACATAAGAAAATGGGTTATGGACCAAGCAAAAATCAAAAGGGAGTCTATATGAAGATATTTCACATCATTTGCAACCCATTCCACATTCCAAGAGTGAAGAGCATCGTTCCAAAGCAATCTTGTGAATTTGTATGCAAATTGGAGCATTTCTAGGGCGCGCAGCACATTAGGTTGGGCGCGCGGCGCATCAGGTTGGGCATGCGGCGCATCAGGGGTGCGCGGCACATCAGGCAACAAAGCGCAGTGGAAAATTGAACATGCGCGGCGCATCAGAGGCGCGCAGCGCACTGGGGTTTAAGCCCAAACTTGGTCCGGAAAAACACCAAAACGCCTCCTCTCAAGCACAAATTCACAGGTAGGCTTATATCCATGGCTTATTCTTGGTTTTTGAACGGTTAATGTAAAGGATTTATGATATGTTTTCCCTAGAAAACCAAGTGGAAAACCCTCCTTTGTCCATTAAATTGCTGTAAGAATTTGAATGCAAAAATTGCTGAAGGGTTTCAAAAACTAAATGTTACCAAGGTTACCATTTTTTCCTACTTCCTTTTGTTTTCCATCCCCTATATTCACCATTATTTTCCCCAATAATTCCGTCATAAATCCTACACTATCCTCCCTCAAATCCTAATCCCTCACTTCTATTACAAACACATGATCCCTACCTCATCCCAAAACCCTAAAAATCCAAGATTTCCATGTCCCTTCCCTTCTCTAAATTCATTTTTTTATTTCCATGTTCCCCATTTCTCTAATGTTTTCCCTTTCCTAATATTCCCTTGTACATTTGTGTCCCCTTGGTCACAACATTTTTAGAACAAAAGAAACAGTTTACAGTCAATTTTGCACACAGCTATACATCAGCATATATATATATTCCAGCTATCTTGTTTCTAAAGACATGTCAGAGACCGAGTCAATATATGAGCAAAAGTGGTCAGCATGTTAGGGAGGAGCCTACTTCTTTGGCTCAATTGCAAGCTTGCCCACTTGAAATGGATTGTTTTCGGCGCCAATCATTTTTCCAATACTGTGAGATGATCTCATAAACTCAGCATCATTGGGAACTAGTCTGTTTATTTGTTCTAAATTTACAGGATGGTCATGTAAACCTTGCCGGAGTGAATTTCACCTTGTCACCCGAGACTATTGCTCAGGCCACCGAGATACCAAATGTAGGGGAGGAATGGAGCAAACGCCAGCTGCTAGACAGATTTTACTATGAGCCATATATGAAGCCCGGGTATATGAGACACTTGAGCACAACTTTTCCTTTCAGATTCCTGAAAGATGAGTTTGCACCATTGATGAAACTCATCATTCGGTATTTCAGTTGCGAGTGCAGATTCTCGCGTCTCTATGTGTACCATGTTTGTTTGTTGATGCATTTCACAAGGGTATGTATGATGAACATTCCGTTTTTCATGTGTCACAACATTGAGAGGATGGTGCCTTTAGTACAAAGGAAGAGCCCAGCACATCAGCATAGGAGCATATATCATTATGCATTGATCAAAATCATAGTGATGCATCAGTTAGCACAGCAGGGTATTACTTGGGAGGATTTCATCTCCTGTGATTACTTTTCCGCGCTATAGCCTCCTCCAGAGATAGTTCATGATGAGGGAGGGCCTTCATAGCAGTTTGACATTCCTGAGACCGAGCATGTCGATGCTCCAGCATGTGTGACATATCAGCGAGGCCACAGGGCCTTATTTGCATCTGCACGACGAGTACT
>APFE031247448.1:82283-141903 GCA_000404065.3 Pinus taeda | reverse complement strand
ATGCCAATGAGTTTGCCCACATTGTAGCTTGTGCTCACGTGATTTAGCCAAGTAAATACGTGGTTGCCTTGGAATTATCATCAATTCTCATGCAGGTATTGAGCAGCGGAGGAAGGCAAGCAACGAAGGAGATTGGAGCCAGTGATTGATTCAGATCTGAGCTATATTGTGTGTAACAGAGGTGGAGATACCTGTGAGAAGTATTATGATGTGTAATGTTACATGACTCAATCATTAATATACATATAGTTGGGGTTTTTAGCGAGATGCTTTCCCCGGGATACATACTGTGTTAATGTGTGAATGCTCTTGATGTTTTATTGTTATTGATGCTGCTATATTGATGATCAACGTAGAGGAGCTTATGTATTGTGGTATGTTTTCCGCAATAGTACATGATCAGGATAATCTTTGTTGAATATGTGTTAAATTATTCAAAATTTCTACAATGATACCCACTTTCTTCTTTACAATATTTTAATGTTTCTCAAAAAGTAAATACCATTAAAATAATAAAAAAATCTTTTTAAAAACTTTTTACCATGGGTCTTTTACTAGGTCTATTGGAAAAAGACCCATAATGATAGGTACCTGCATGACAACTCACACCATCATCTTGCTCAAAAGTCTATGGTTCTTAAAATTCTTGTTACCTGAGCCATCCAAATCTCTTCCTCCCAATCCTTTCCGAAAGAAAAATCCCATCTCACCAAAGCCCTCCAAGCCAATGACTGCTCCATATCCCAAATCAACAAATCCTTTTATTTTGTTCACCACCAACCTGGAGGCCAATCCAATAATCCTACTGTTTCCCAAGTTACCCTTCCCTACATTCAAAGAGTGACCAATCATATTTATGAAATTCTTTCTAAAAAGAACATCAAGACCTCATTCAAGTCCCAAAACACCCTTAGCCAACTCTTAAGATCAACAAAAGACTAAAATTGTCCTAAGCTTGGTCCAAGAGTCTATGAAATCCTTTGTTCTTGTGGGATGTCCTACATTGGACATATGGTAGATCCTTCAAAGCACGGCTTAAAGAACATATTGATGACACCTACCATAACCACATTGCTAAATCTGCCATCATTGATCATTCCCACAACACCAAGCAACTTATTTGTTTTGATAAAATCAAAATCTTAGACTCTTCCCCCTATCACTCCAACCAGGTCATTAGGGAAGCCCTAGAAATTGAAAATCACCCTAATAACTTTAAGCGGGATGATGGGTACCAATTAAGTCAATCCTAAAAACCCATTATCCATTTCCTGTCCTCTAAACCAAATTCCCCCCATAATAGTATTGACCCTTCTTAAAATCGTCTACCCCCGACCTTCCCCCTTCCCCTCTCCTTTCTCTCCTTGTTCTCCCCTCTAGCCCTTCTTCCTCCCATTCCCTTTCTCCTATGACACTTTCCTTTAATTTCCCTCGCTTTTCAATCAATTCCTAAATTCCAGGATTTTCTATTTTTCTTATTTAAAATTCTTTTCTATATTTAATTGATTTTATTTTATCCTTTTAATCTCTTCATCTCTCCCTTTCTAATTCAATATTCTAATAAAGCAATATTTTATTTCTATACTTTTCAATGTTTTTTTATTAATTAAATAATAATTTTTTGGTTACATATTATTCCTTTAATTCAATGTTATATTTTAATCTAATTTATTATTCCTTTAACCCAAATTAAACATATTAATATATCTTCTAAAATTAATTTATTTGACAAATTTTATTGTTATTATTATTATTTATTTTTAATTCCCTTAATTCAACCCAAATTCTGGTATTAGATTTGTTTTAATATATACCATCCAAAACCCAATAAAATTAGTTGACCCTTGTATTTATATGGATTTATAACCATATTTTTTTTTATAATATTTTTCTTTTAATAAAATTTTTGTTTTTAATGATATTTAAAATATTTCTTTCTTTCTACTAGGAAAATAGTCAATGATAAAGTGCCATGTATTGTTGGCTAATTGACCAATCAATTTCTTATTGTCATCATATTAAATTTAATTTTTATTTAGAATAATTTATTTATTCTTCAATCTTATGTAATATAAATTCCAAGTTAATTAATGACCTCTAATATTATAAATTCCAAGTTAATTAATGAACTCTAATATTACTTTGTCCAACCTATGTAATGTCATTTTTCTTAGAGATTAAATTCCCTTATGATAATTCCTCCTTTATCTTTTTATTCCCATCTTATCTTATATTTATTAATTTAGTCAAATTTACATAAATTAACTTTTTGTTATTTATTTTTGTTATTTTATTTATTTATTTATTTATTTTTTTCAGACACACATATATATAAACTGTTTCCATTCCCAATTACTAATTAAATTATATTAATGTACAATTCATTAAGAGTTAGAATTTATCTTCATCCTCTATTTATTAAATTATATTAATGTACAATTCGTTAATGGTTAGAATTTATCTTCATCCCCTATTTATTCTTGGTCCCTCTTCACATCATCAAGGTAGCTTTATGTCCCTAATGATGAGTGAAGTGTTCACCTTTAACATTGGCATCCTAGTAAGAATAACATGCAATATTCCATAAGCCCTTATGAACATCAAATGTGGAAATCTACATGCAAACATTATAAAGTTAAATTAAACTGTTAAATTACCATGATTTACAAGCCCATGGTATTGCATGGCCTATGGTATTTGTTATGAATCTATTTAAAGTCTTGAGGAAATTCATTATAGAATATAAGAGTAAAACTTTAGATCCATCTTAACTCCAAACTTAACCCCTCTTGGTGCTTGGTAGATCTAGATTTAAAATGAATCTAGACTAGTTTAAATATAATGAAATAGAATAATTATTTAATAAAAAACAACATATGCCGCCCTATATAAATAGTCTAACACTATTTCTTGATTTAAAAAAATATGTATAAATTATATTAAGTTAATCAATTAAATATGTGAAAAAATAAATTAAAAATATGTATATAAAATGCATAAAAAGGCCTTTTTAAGAATCTAAATTGCTAACCTTATAACACACTGAATCTCTTCTATACATATTTGAAGACACAAGATACTAGATTTTTACGTATATTTTCATATTCCCAATTTACGCTAATAATAGAATTGAAAAATATTTTATTTGTTAGTTTATATACCATAGAATTGAAAAATATTTTATTTGTTAGTTTATATACCATGTAACATTTACTTGTCAAAACTAAGCTTCATTGCTTGTGAATTCATAATACTCTTAAAGTGGTTTGAGGCTATGATAAAATAAAAGATGAAATATAATTATTCAACGTGTAGTTGTTTAGCAAGAAATTTACTCTCGTTTTATACTTCATAACAATTATTTAATTCATCAAAGTTGAATTTAATCTTAAAATAAAACTCTCAATACTAAATGCACTGGTAAACATACTCAACATAAGATTTAAACTCGAATAAAATTTGAATGAACCCATCGGTAATAAAAATCCTTAAATGAGTTTAAATTCCATAATTACAAAACATTAATATATGATTCAAAACATGATATTCTAGGGTGAATTCTTGTCCATATTTACTTAGTGCTGAAAATGAAATTTTTAAATATAAATTAGACTTAGAATCAAGATCCAAAAACACATGCCCTTAAATATTTATGGCTAAAAATGAATCTTTAATTTCAAAATCAAACCTGGATACTAAACTCTAGAAACACATACCCCATAAAGCTTCATAAACGCAAACCTCATAAATACTTATGAATGCCACAATTCATTTTGTACATTGTTCTTAACAAACTATTTTTAAAAACCATTCCTACAAAAACTAAAAAATGTGATTAGAACTTTGCTTTATTTTTTTTTTAAATAATAATAAAAAGGGAGTTGTTTTTGTGTGGCTCTTTGGATTTTCTAGTGTCGAAATCTGTTGGAAAATTTTGGGGTGAAATCTTGATTTGTGTTATTTAAACTACTTTTTTTTTACTATATATATGGATTTAGCACCCTTAAAAACCACTAGGGCACTTTGATTGTGTAGGGGTTACCCATCCAACATGTGATTTCAATAAATTCTTCCTGAATTTTAGAGAAATTAGACCGAGAAAACTCATCGGAAAAGCTTCTAAAAAGTCTCACTAAAGGCAACTCGTAAAAAAAGCATAAGGAAAAGGTCTAATCATATTTTTCAACAAATGTTTAGATAAGAACTATATGCAACCTTCATTTTGATGTCAACTATTAACACTTTTCTACAAACACTTTGCAAGCATATATTTTATTACCATCATTGGCACTTTTTTTCAAACATTGTGTAGGCATACATGTTATTTCAGCCCTTGATATATTTTTACAAATACTTTGTAGGCATAGGCATATGTGTTATTAATCATTCACACTTTCTACAAACATGTTAAAAGAATTTGTTTTATTTTAGTCATTCACATCTTTCAATAATCACTCTGTAGGCATTCAATTTATTTCAACCATTGAAATCTTTCTCCATTTGCTGACTGTGTTGTACTTATGCTTAGTCAGCATCCCAGTCAGCCTGTACCCAAAATTTGTTTGTTTAGCAAAGCAGACAACAGGCTCTATCTTTCTCATATGAAATCAGTTTTGAGTGAAACGAGTTGTGTTGGGATTGTATCTCTGAGACGGACATGGTCGTTCAGGTTTTGAGCAATTATGAGAACTTTGATTTTGAGCAAATTTTTGCCCCTAGTCTAGATTATGATCAAGTAGTCAAAACCCAAGGGCATCTAAGCTGTCAAAATCACCCAGGGATCGGAATTGGCCAAGGCCACACCAACCCTTAGCATGGTCGGATTTTTTCCCATGGGATTTTATATCAGTGACCTTTTCACCACAGAGTGCCTAACATAACACCTTGTCATCGTTTCTTCTATACCCAGTGGGATTACAATAGGACATTAGTTTTAATATGTATTTAAAAAATAAAAATGTTTAATTATCCTTAATTATAAATGCACAACCATGTAATTAGAATTAAATTAACAGTAAATTATTAAGTTTTTAAATGTTTATTAAGTTCATTTTTATTATATGATGACATACAAATCATATAACACATTTTTAATTTGTAAAAAAAAATCAAATGATAAATAATTTTTAATTCACAACCATAATTTTTTTTTGTAAGTCAATAATTTCTATTAATTCTTATATGGAGTACGTCATGGAGAGTTCATCAGCGAAAATACTTAGGCCTCACCCCTATCAAATTTGTTGGCCATCACATACAAACAAAAGAACTCTGATAACAACATTGCAAAACTATGAGACCACATATCAATGGCCCAAAAATCCCAAACTGTGCAAAAAGAAAAATATAACCCACTCTCCTCATTACCCATTAACATTTTTAGGATCTTGAGCAACATTACCACCCTCGTCGAGGCGATGGAAATCATCTTGAACATGTGAATCCATGTGTGCCATGTGGCCCTCGAAGTTGTCCATCTGATCTTGGAGCCTCTTTTGGCCTCTACAAAGGGAATTATAACGGTCAAGGATATGCCACTGATTATGCTGAATAACATTGAGGAAGTTGATGACTTCATTCCATTCATTATGGTGATCTTGTGCCTGTTGATTAACCATCTCTTGAGCTAGACGTATTTGAGCCCCTCGGGAATCAAAAGGGGGTGGTAGGTCCACCTGCCCGAGGAAACCCTCGAGCGATTGATCCAATTCTCATTCTTCAATAGGTGGAACCGCTTGAGGCCTTTCACCCTGACCCCTCTGGCCCCTTCCTCATTGTGCCCTGCCTCTTTGGCGTTGCATAGGCAGGCCTCATAGATAACTCTGTAACCCCAAGACGAACAACTAGACCACGACTGCCCTGTCCACTTTTCCGATCCTCACACACACCCATTTCATAGGAGGGAAGTATTCCAACTCCCCACACTAGTTCTCCAAGGTAATCAAATGACTATGAGTGACCCCAACTCCTCTCCCAAAGACAACACAATTTGCTACAATCGGCACCTGAATTAGGTCAATATTTTTCAATACCCACTCGAAAAATGCAACACATTATAGTCAGGTTGACCCTAAAAAAGGTCTCCACATAGAAATAACACTAGACCTCCATGAGGATATGTCTCACAAGGTGATCCCCAACCTTTCAATCTAGACTCCTCCTATCCTTGGTAACCCTTACGGACACCACCACACAATTCACTGTTGAGCATAAGGAGCTATAGGGCCACCCAAGGCAGAAACTAGAAAAGAAGAGAAAGGACACATTTCAGGGCCACCCAAGGCAAAAACTAGAAAAGAAGAGAAAGGACACCTTTCAGGGCCACCCATAGGCGAAGAATGGCCCCTTTTCCAACTACCCTAACTTCCAATTGGACCACATTGATTGAGCATTCCACAAACCAACCACTATAGATGACAAAAGAAATTGGATTACTTGGTAAAAAGTGCAAGCCATCACTCTAACACCCTTTGCACTGAAAAACCTGGTTTCCAGGCGGAGGTCTTTGCCAAAGTTCTCTACTTTACGAACCAGACTCGTTGCGATAACCAATTCCAGAGATCGCTTCGATCTTGGATCTCATATCACATTTTGAGCTACTAATGATGACCATATTTCTCCATGATTTTGCCCGCTATCCGCATGTTAGTACCCCCACTGATCTAGGAACAAGCTTGACTCTCCAAAGAGGCCACGCATAATTCTCGAGTAGAAAATTGACTCTACAAACCAAGCTCTCATCTCCCAATTCCAGAAAATGCATGCAAGTGCCATTACCATCAGTGTTATATCCCCAATTACATTGAGAATGTTCTCTTGCAAGCCTCCTAGGTCTACTTACCCAACACATATATGTATCATGACTGCCGCATGCGAGAGCTATTAATGCTCAAATTTGGTGTTGCATTACCCACCTTCATCACCCCAATTAAAATTAAATTAAATATAATTAAATATAAATTGTTTAAAATTTAATATTATTGATTCATTATTATTTTATTATAAATAAAAATCATATGTAAAAAAATAGCTATGATAAAATGAAATATCAACATATAATGTATTGAAAAGAGTGCAAATTATTATATATCATTTCTTATTATTTTTCAAATATTTATTTTTTAAAATGTTATAAAAAAAAAAACTATCAAAGCTTAATTATATTTATATTATTATTTTTTGAGAAAATAGTATTTTTAATTTATTTTTAATGCTCTATTAAAATTAGTTTAAGCAAAATAAATAAAGCATCAATTTTTTTTAATTTTTATTTTTTGTAGTAGAGGAATCGGTAAGTGAGTTGGTTCTTAGTTGAAATGGGAGATTTGAACCTTAAACCTCCTTTACACATAAAACTTCATTTTCACAGCCATCTTAATTAAATTAACCCCAAAATTTGCTAAAATAATCTTTATTTAAATTTAATTTCTTTTTAAATTAATTATATTTTATAATAAAATAAATGAAAATTTTAAATTAATTACTTAATAACAAAAATAAATAAAATTATTAATTATTAAAAATATTTATCCTGGTCACTATGTTCAAATATTGTGTTCATTGCCTTGATTATTCTTTAGTATGAAGTTTTTTTTGTTTTTCATTACTAATCACATCCATTTTTTGATCGAGAGAAAATCCATTCATAATAATCTTCAAAACAATGTTAATCAAACTTAAGAGAACTTTACCTTAATCTTTATATTGTATTTATATAGGGATGGGCGAGATGAAGTAAACTTACCATTTCCTTTAAATGAATTATTAAATTTAAAAAACAAAAATAATAATCTCTTTCTTTTATATATATATAAAAGAAAATTGCCATTATATATTTTAGTATCATTTATATTATATTAGTTTAATTTCTGTCATCATTATTATAATATTTTTTTTTTAACTCTTCAATTAGAATGGGCACCGAGATTCATGCATTTTGGTGAGTAAGTGTGCTTCATCGGAGACTTAGCCAAGACAACACAACGGAAGTGATGTTGAAATATTATCAGTTGTGAAGACCTGGTTGGAAATAAACTGTAAGGTATAATGAAATAAAAAATTACCTTTCATAGTTATAAAGAATAAACTGGGTAAAATAGAATAAAAAAGAATTATATATATATATATATAACATCAATTTAATGGGACGGGGAATATTGAACTAACTCAAGAAGAAGTTTAAAGAAGTATTTTTAATTTTCAAGGCCATAAAGAAATGTCCGATGAGCGTGAGAAATCAGATTTATTGGGTTAATGATGCTTTATAGGTCCATTATGAAGTTTATTATCAGGATGTTTTTAATTATTAATATAGGATTAGAAGTAAGAGGTAATTAACTTAGTTTAGTTCATGTTGGTATATGGAATTTGTTTCTAGTAAGTTATTAATGAAGGTTAAACATCACTAAAAGGAAATGGTCTAACCATCTACAATGCTCAAAAACTATATGTGTTTGGAGAGAACCAAGTGACTTTTTGAAGAAAGAAAATGATTCATCATTTTTTTATGATGATGAACCATATTTGATGGTACGAAACTTTGTCAAAAAAGAATCTCTATGTGATATATTTGGAAGATAAAACTCAAAAGAAAAAGAAAAAAAGAGAAAAAAAATTGTCTTGTGATTTCATGGGATGATCTATAAATGAGGGACTTATAGCCCGCTTACTTCACCAACAAGAATCCTCTATGGAAGTCTATTTCTTGTCTCTATCTCATACACATAGCTCTAATCTTTTATGGTTGTAAGGCTTGCAATATGCCAACCAAAGGTACATTGTTGTCTAGTGTAACTTGCATGGAACAACTAGATGGAAAGACAATAGCAATCAAGTCAATAACAAACAATCATGGACAAATACTCTGTTTAGGTCTAGTTATGATGCTTTGTCTTCAGGAATGCTACTAGACTTCTACCTTTTGAATGAACACTACCTCCCTTAATGCCAAAATGGTCATTACATGCTACAAGTCATCATCTTCATATGGAGCTACACAAGAATGCTTGACACTTAATCTGGCTATGTGTGTAAGTAACAATACATATTATCAATTATTAGATCTGAAGGCAACTTTGCATCTTCCAGCTCCTTTAAGTCCATTAGAGCCATTCCTTTTAGTCTTTTAAATTACTCATATTTGGTTTCTAACTCTACAATAAGAAAGTGAGTTTTCCATGTGCTTACAAGTTATGATGCCTTAAGTGGAATTCTTGGACCAAATACAAATTTGATCTTCACAATTCTACAAGGAAAAGAGAGTGAATTAACATAACAACAAATTCTTACTTGCTAATGGCAATCATCAAACATGACATATGTCAAGCTGGTAGCAATGTATTCAGGTTTCCCCAAGCATTTATGCAATTTTTCATTTATTAAAAAAGTATAACAACAAATTATTGTAGTGTAGGTATTCATGTGAAGAGTAATGTTGTCAGCATCAACTAGTTATTAATTTATATCAATTCAATTATGTGGTGACTCAAATCTCAATTGGATATGCAGTTACTACAAATAATTGACATTCAAGTATGTTGGAGCAAAGAGAAATGAATACACTCTCTATTAGCAATCAATGGTTGGCCAAGGAGAATCCAAAATACAAGCCAATTAGGATTTCCTTGATGCCAAATGGCCTCCTAGTATTGTATGTGACCCATACAACCATAGTACAACCTCTATTATACAAGAAAATGGAAACTCAACCAATGGGAAACAATGTACACCTAGAGAGGTAAGAAATTGACCTACTTAGATGAAGAATCAGCCATATAATTAAGGAATCACCTAGTAAAATATGAATTCAAAAAGAAAGGTAGGCATAGTGTCAATATGAATGTCCAATGGTATGAAAGGAAGGAAAATTGCTAAATTTCTGGTTGAAATAGAATTTTTGACCTAGTGCTTGCAATTAAATGCGTATTATAGATATTGATCTTAGGCATGAGTATTGATGATCCAACACTCTTTCCTATTGGATTTCGATGCTCTAATGCTATATTATTGCAAAAACAATTCATGAAGAAACTCCAAAGGAAAATAACAATGTTATATGTGTGAAAGCATTATCTGAAACAATATGGGGATGATGAGAATTCAAGACATAGTGCAAGTTTTCAAACCATTGCTTGTTATTGGTATGCCCTTCACAAAACTCAAATCAAAATAAGTGTTATGAAACATTATAATTTTTATAGAACCTAATTATTATAATAAAAACTAGGAATTATTTACATACTATGATCGAAATCAACGGAACAATAATTACGTATTAGTTGCATTTACTTAGCAACAATACCACAAAAAGGTGGAGTTGATCATTACCAAAACCAAGCATAGCATAGTGAATAAAATACACCATAAGCATAGAGATTTTACTCTAGAAACCCAAATGGGAAAATTGACTTCAAATGGGGGATCAATTCTTCATTCTTACAATATTTAGTAACATTTCTTTCATGTCTCTCTATGCCTCTTCCTCTCTTGGCCCAAAGATCCATTGAGAGTGAAATTCATGAGAGAAATAGGGAGAGCTAGGAGTAAAGGGAAGACCAATATCCATGACACTTCATTTCTCATTCCTTAACCTTCTGTTGAGAATTGTAGCTCAAACAATAACTTTTGCACATGTTCACTATGGATATGCAAGAAGTACTTTGAAATATTTTAAAGAATTATTTATATGTTGTAATTCACTTTGGTAAAAAAAAAGTGAAAGTCTTATATTTAGCACTTGAGTCTAAAAGTGTATTGTATGCATGGATTAGAGTAGTAGTATTCTTAGAGCAAACATTATTTGCTAAAAGTACAAAGACAAGGCAAGGTAGAGGCTTTGAACATACATGTGTAATTCAACAAACTAAGTTCCATGGAGAGTGAGAGAGTGCATGCAACTAGGAAAGAGGCCCTTTTCAGGCAACAAGAGTTTTGTACATTCATATGGACAAAACATACTAATCCATATAATTGTATTGACATATTGTACAAGTGCTCGTATAGTAGGTCGTGTTACATTACATTCACTTTGCTTAAGTTTCTAGTGTTTTTTTGGTAATTGTGTGATGTTGTTTTTTGGGAAGTTTTAGATGTTTCCCGGTAAGAATATTGACAAAATGAAAAGCTAATTTGAAGGAGTAATTACTTATGTATTTGTGAAATTATTTTTATGCTTCTATTATTTAATTTCTAGCTATTGATGACTAACGTTATGGTCTAAAATTTAATTTAAGCATTAATTAAAATCAATAATCTACTTGTTTGATTGAGATAATAAGAACATTAGTCACCCAAAACTTAATTTTTTTGTTGAATTTTATACATGGTAAGCAGTAGGAAAATAATTTTCTGATCTAATAATTACTACCTAATGATCTTCAATCAATTTATCTCATGCCACTAATATTGAGCAATTATACATAGAAAATATCAACAGTGAATACAACAAAAACATTAAAGATCATAGAAAGACAACCATGCACAATAAAAACAATATTTTTACCCTAGGAAACCCAACCTTGGGAGAAAACCCAACAAATGTTCTTAGGAAATTTTTTCTTCAACAAGGTTTACAAATAACCAATTTGTCTAGAAATTTGTGCCAAGTACAAATCTAAATTATTAGTCAAACATGGTCAAACTTTAGCTAGTAAATGTTGGTCAAACCAGTCAAATAGATCTGAAATCAATGTTAGTCAACGTTATGGTCAAACAAGTTTGTGGTCCCTATGGCCCTATCTTTTGCTCGGTCAAAACATTCATTTCTTCCTCCTTTATCCACATGTGTAGATATCCAAGAGACCTTAGAAATATAAAGAAGAAACTTGATTTCTTGGTAGATAAAATGAGATTTCATGTGAATTATATATACTAGTCAAATGGGGGTAAATTTGCCCAATGGACACCCTTTCATGAGCTAGGCCGACTTGGTATCATAAAAATAAAAGTTTAATTTTAATTTCCTTAGACTGATTTGGAGACCTTTTTGGAATGCGAGAATAGCTCCCAATGATACAAAAAAAATCAACACACCCTTTTAGTGAGGGAGGTATTTTCCTTGGCTACAAACTGATTTATCCTTAGCTAAGACTTCTCCTCTACAAGAATAGTTTAAGAGCTTGTTATGTTGATGTGGTTTCTTTTCACATGCATGTCTATAGAGCATTGCATCCTAGAGTAGGTAATGTGACTCCTCACATGAACGTTTATAGATCATTACATCCAAGTACAAATCTAAATTACCAGTCAAACCTACTCAAACTTCAACTAGTCAAATGATGGTCAAATCAGTCAAATAGATCATAAATGAATGTTGGTCAATGTTCTAGTTAAACAAGCATGTGGTCCTTGCGGCCCTCTATCTTGCTCGGTCAAAATAACCAATTCGTCCTCCTTTATCCACTCATGCAGTTGTCCAAGAGACCTAAAAAATATGAAGAAGAAACTTGATTTCTTGTTAGAGAAAATTCCATGTCACATCAATTATATATACTAGTTGAATGGGGACAAATTTACACAAGGGACACACCCTTTCATAATTTGGGATGACTTATTTTCTTGCACTAACTTGGTGCCCCAAAATAAAATTTTAATTTTAATTTTCTTAGGCTGACTTGGAGACCTCTTTGGCATGTTGGAATACCTCCTAATGCTACACAAAAATCAACAATTTTCAAACCTTTCTCTCCTCTCCTATTTTAATTTTTATTTCATTTAATTCCTTTTTCCCCCTCACATTCGACTTGCACAATTTTACATATGATATGGTTTATAGTGTTTGATAATCTTCATAGATTTCCAAATTAATCTTGTGGGCACTAAGTCTTATAACCATTCATTGGTTTGAAATCCATTTTGGTTTATAATAGGGTGAGCATTTTGTTAGCATCAAGTTTGCACCTTTCCCTAAAGGTCCAAAGGTTATTTTTATCAGTTCATTATGTAAAGTCATGGTTATGTAAAGGGCCTACATAATTTATTGTGTAAATTGCTATATAAGCCTAAGGGCATGTCTAATAAAGTATTTTCACCTAATCCTAAGCTTATCCTAGGTTTTTCACAGTGCAATTAGCCTACCACAAGCCTACAATTGACGCTATGAAATATTTTCGTAGCATGGAGCTACAAAATATTTTCGTAGCACTCATCGAAAATTTAAAAGATAGGTTTTCGAGCTGCCAACCCCATCATTTCAAGTGCTTCAAAATTTTTTCACAAAGCCCTACCCCTTTCCATCCATGATGTGACAACTAGCTCCATTGTAAAGCTTAAGAAGGAAGTTTAAACTCAAACCCTAAATTGCCTAGTTTACCATAAAATGTTAATTTCCAGCAAACCTAGAAATATGTTTATAGTGCACATGAAAGCTCTAAAATATTTGCAACATCCAACCAGGAGAATTTAATACTATAGAGGGATTTGCAGTGTTAGAGTCTTTGCAAAGATTGGTCAATTAGGTCATATGAAGAGGTTTATGTCAAAACCCTAGCCAAGGAAACAAAGGGAAAGCCTAGTCATATCCTTATTGAAAAACATGATGAAAACCCTATGAAAGAACCAGAGGTTAGGGTTTATAAAAGGAGAACAAGAAGGTAGCAGAAACTGATGTTAGAAGAATAGGAGGAAAAACAAAGAGCAACACAAAGTAAGAAAGGCAAACATAGAATGGAAACAAGGGAGGAAGAAATGGAATCACAGCCTAGGGTTTACTACAAAAAATATCATACTCACCCTACAAACAAGCTAAGAATAAATTTCAAGGCTAAAATTAACCCTAGGTTGAAGGATACAATGATTATTGATGCAGAGGAAGAGACTGTGCAAGCTTCAAAGAGCAGAAAGAGACAGAGGAAAACAGAGCATGCTGACAGAAAGGGGAAAGAAACCCTAAAGGTTGACAAAATCATACAAAAAGCTACCATAAGGGTGACAAGAAGCTAGGATAAATTAGACCTCCTTCCTCAATCTACTGAAGCCATGGAAGACTAAACAAGTCTGCATTTTTGTTGAAGTAGTACCTTGAGCTAAGAACATGGGAATTTATTTTGTTGTAAAAACCTTAATTTTGACTAATATATTTCATGAAGTTTTTTTACATTCTATCCAACATACTCCAAGTACGAATGATGATATTACGCACACTTTCATGGATTGTAAGCACATAGATGAAGTCCTTATGGTTTTCGTCAAATAGTCAACAAGAAGGAGAAATGACAACACTCTATTTTTCCTTATTTTAGTCGCCATATTAAAGCATTGTTTTCAAACATTTGAAAAGGAATTTTAAAAAACAAAAATAGATATTTGTTGGGAACGATTTGATTTCAAAAGACCTCTTTCATATTTATACATACATCATGGTTTGGAAACTACAGAGAAATGTTTGACGTTTATTTTTCCAGATTTTGTAATTTTATTTTTTCCTGTTTTAGTCACGATTTTCAAATGCAGTTATGAACATATAGACATGAATGTGTAAACACCAAAAGAAGTGTTTGTTGGTAACATACTATTTTAAGAAAGCCTCTCTCATTTTTTACCCAGATAGCATGGTTTCAAGGATATGAAGAAATATTTGAAACCTATTTTCAGGATTTAAATAATTAATTATTTCTTGTTTTAGTCATCCACTTTGGGTGAGGTTTTGGAGAATATTAAGATTAAATTTCCAAATATGAAAGAGGTTTTTTTCGGGAATGAGCTGATTGGAAAAAGCTCTTCCAGGTTTTACACAAATATCACGGGTCGGAGATTCGAATGCATCTTTGAAGCCTGTTTTTCAGAAATTTCCGAAATTTTTCGAAATTTTTTCCTATAAAAATCCCAAGTTAACAACTGAAGGCCACCTCATTAAATTCGATTTGGGATCAGACAAAGATGGGTGAAAAGGTTTTTCAGATCCATTTCTTTTGGATCTTTATGGTTATTGTAATTAATACTTTCCACAAATTGTGGAATTGAAACCTATGTAGTATTTCTATAAATTAAATGTAAAAGGAGGACGAAGGGTCCATTTTTGAAGAAAATATAGCTATTGTCTGTGTGTTGAAGGCTTTATTAATATACAATTTGTTAAGATCAATAGATTTTGATCAATGATGTAAAGATTCATGTGTTGGTATCTCTAAGTCTGTATTTTCTATATGTTTCAATCCTTCCTCCTTTGTAATATAATTTGAATGTATGGCCTTCTGAATATTTGAGTAAGAGAAAATGTTACATAATTCATCCTTTCTTTGATGCTCTGTTTCATAGATTTCAGATATTTTCACTCCTATTTTCTAAAGTTACTCTAGGATTCATTTCATATTTCCTACTGTAATGGATTGTTATCCTATTTTCTTCCTTCAGTTATAATGATGACTAATGTCTAAGATGCATTATCTACCTTTCCTTTGTCAATCCTAATCAAACAACCAATATTTTAGTAAGTTGCCTTAAACCCTAGCTTCTTAACTCCATTGCCCAATGGCCTATCTCCATCATGCCCAACCAAATCCTACATCAACACAACTCAATTGAAGATCTAGCCATTGTGTGAACGTACAATCAGTTGCTAATTTAGTGATTAGACTGTCAAAGTTGGCCCTCTCTGGATTAAAGGGGCTAGCCTTTAATCTATAAGATTGGTTTGAATGGTTACCTTAGGAATTTCTCTCCTATAACCAAGAGGACATTTCTAAGTGCTAACACATTTGAATACAAATTGTTCCTCATATGACGGTCTAAAAAAAGATCTAGTGAATACAATGCTCTAAATATATATGGTCATTTGTTTCAATGCAGAGCCAATGGGAGAAAACTATAACCTAACAAGAGGGACCCTCAGAATGCAATACAACTAAATTTTTGTGTAGCTTGCGTGCTAAATGAACTTATCAATGTGATGGAGATATAAGTCTAAGTAGTGCTAAAATTTGGAACAAAGGAACTATTCATACTTAAACCATGTGGATAAAAGGGAATCTCTATAAATCTATGCACGGATACACATGCTTATCTTTCCCTTATAGATATTATGAGTGTCCATTAAAAAATACATAGGGTGGTTTACCAATATCAAGGTGCATGAGGTGAAGCAATGTCGAAGGCTTCTTTAGTCCTAACATGAATTCATACCATGTTTAGCATAATCCATAGAGGACTTGAGAGCGAGCTATAAATGTCTAAAAAGACCATGCTATGAGTTGTTTGTCTATTTGAACCATTGTTTCATCATCACCACATGAGAAAACACTAAGGTGGTGCTAATTTTTGTAAGAATTATAATATTAGGGTCAATCTCTTGACATGAAGAAGTGTAAATAACATGATTGCAAACACTTTCTCTGTCATGTCGCATCAAATCCTTGAAGGCATGGGCTATAAACCTCATACCCACAAAAAAAATAGGTATGACAAATGAGAATAAGAATCATGTCTTTATTTGAGTGTGTTGAAATTGAAACTAAAAAAGTTGTTTTTGAAGAGTGGTAATTTTTGCATCATGTCCCTTGCTCAATCTAGCCTTCACAAACGGTGTCAAGTTAAAATACCATTTAAATAAAATACCCCTAATCTCAACTCTCTCACCTTAATAAGTTAGTATCACCTTAATACATTAGTATCACATTACGTCTCGCACCCATCTAAAAGTAGTCGAGGTTACCTGGTACTGTCATATCTATTGGATCATCCATCACTATTTGGCACATGAAAACTCTATGTTAATCTTATCCATCACACAAAGTTGTCAGAAACTTTAGTGTGATAAATTTTCTAGTAAATAATTGAATTTGTCCAATCAAGTCAAGGTAGCAAGGACAAAGGAACATGTAAAGTCTATCTGATCAATTAAATTTTCCACACATAACTTTAAGATGATTAATAAATGTTGGAAACAAAGGGAGACACATAGGGTCCTCATTATTGATAGATTATTGTACTCTTATGGAAAACACCCATGTTCTCCTTTCTTTTTTTTAATATGAGAAAACCAAAAGCACAATATCATTCAACATCAAACTTTACAAGTCTTTAGAGCTTAGATATTATCCATTTCTTCATAGGGTTCATTACAAGCCATGATGGTGTCCCTATTTTGTGAGGTTGATTCCACCCTGTCCAACATTATCATCACTTAGATTTTTAAGTAATTTGTGGATCGTCATTTTATTTTTTAAGTGGAAGCAACGAAGTCAAAGTGATGTATCCATTTTCATCTGATTGGTCTTATTAACGAAAATATTTGTGGAAGCATATGCTCTTGGGTTTTCTCAAAGGGTTGGCCTAAACAATCTCTACAAGCAATTAATGGCTGGCTAAGAAAAGTCTAGGATACAAGTAAACTAGGATTTCCTTGATGCAAAATGGCCTCCTACTATTTTGTATGCTCCATACAACCAAAGTACAACCTCTATTCTACAAGAAAATGACAACTCAACCTATGGGTAACAATGTACACCTAGAGAGGTAAGAAATCGACCTAGTAGATGAGGAATCAATCTTATAGTTAAGGAATCACTTAGGAAATATGAAGTCAACTAGCAGGGAAAATATTGCCTATGTCAATTCCAATGGTATGAAAGGAAGCAAAATTACTAAATTTCAGGGTTGAAATAGAAATTTGACCTAGGATTTGCAATAAAAAACTTATTATAGCCTTTGATCTTGGGCAAAAGTATCGACAATCTAACACTCTTTCCTATTGGATTTCACTACTACAAAGAATTCACATGAAACAACTCCAAATACAGATAACAATGTTATATGTGTGAAAGCACTATCTCAAACAATATAGGGATGATGGGAATTCAAGACACGGTGCAAGTAAATTTCAAACCATTGCTTGTTGTTATTATGCCCACCACAAAATTCAAAATTTTCACAAAACAAAACCATAAATTTTCACATGGGCTAATTTTCCATGTTTTTTCCAAAAAAGGATTCATCAATTTCCATTTTTTTCTAAAAATGATTTCCCTACATTTTATAGTATAAAAATATTTTACCTTAAAAATCACCAAAATTTATATAGACAAAATCATTAGAAATTTAAATATTGTTACAAAAATATTGCCAAACATTTTACAATTTGCATATTAGAGACTAGTAAGATTCACCAAAGTTTCTAAACTTTAAGATAGACTTTCATCCTTAAATTTTTCCTTGTGAACAAAGCATTATGAAACATTATATTTGTTGTAGAAACTAATTATTATAATAAAAACTAGGAATTATTTACCTATTGTGACCAAAATCTATGGAGCAATAGTTGTGTATTAGTTGCATTTACTTAGTAACAATACCATAAAAGGGTGGAGTTGATCATTACCAAAACCAAGCATACATATAATGACACGTAATAGAAACCATTACACAATAATGAAAACACACCATAAACATAGATATTTTACTCCAAAAAGCCAAATTGGAAAACAACTTCAAAAGGTGGATCAATTTTTCATTGTAACAATCTTTAGTAACATTACTTTCATGTCTCTCTACGACTCTTCTTCTCTTGGCCCAAAGACTCATTCATAGTAAAATTAATGAGAGAAATAGGGAGGGCTAGGAGTAAGGGAAGACCATGGAAAATTTTAGGGGCTAATATTCACAGGTTAGTTAATTTTCCCTCATTTTTCCAAAAAAAAGATTTGCTAACTTCCATTTTTTTCTAAAAATGATTCGCCCAAATTTTACACTATAAAATTATTTTGCCTTAAAAATCACCAACATTATATAGAGATTATATATAAAATCATTATAAATTTGAATAATTTTACAAATATATCAATAAACATTTGATAGTTTGCATATTATGGACTAGTGAGATTCGCCAATGTTTTTAAACTTCAAGATAATTTTCTATCCTTAAAATCTTCTGTTATGCTCTTGACTTGCGAAAAGATGCTAGAATACCAAATATACGAAGAAACACAAACCTAGAAAACAAAACAAAATGAGAAATAACAACATGTATTTTATTATTTAGAGATGAAAGCAATGTTCACTTGCCTCTTCAAGGGGGCAACCTCCAATAGAGTAGAGCTCAATTACAAAATAAGACACGACGCTCCACAGTGGGGAGTCTCTATCCTTTATATAGGAATCATATATGCAATACCATGGGTCAGTAATACATACAATACATGCAATACCATGGGTCAGTAGTACATACAATACCATGGTTCTCTTAATACCATCTATCTAATACCATGGCCCATTTGCAACTAACTGTGGTCCCTTTCCTTAAATGCGGGTCAACCACTTACAATTATTAATATGGGCTTTATTGACTCTTTAACTAACTATAACTATGACTCGACCCTATTACATAAATAAGGGGGTTAGGGTTGGACCCTAACATTGCCCTCCCCCATAAAAAAAACCTTGTCCTCAAGGTTGAAGCTACGGAAACTACTAAAGAACAGTGGTTGGTTCTCAGGTCACATATTCTGGAGAGGTGTCTTTCCACTTGACGAGGACTTCCTTGATCGTGCGACCATGCAGATGTCGTTCTCGCATGTCAAGGACCTATTCAAGTTGGAGCCAGATTGAACCTTCTTCATCCAATTTAGGTAGACTGGTTTGAATTCTGCAATTGTTCCCCACCACTTTCTTTAGGCATGATAAATGGAAGACGAGATGGATTTTTGCAGTGGGTGGAAAGGCTAGCTTGTAGGATACTTCTCCAATGCATTGAAGTATTTGATAATGTCCGTAGAATTTTGGAGAGAATTTCTGATGACCCTTGTCTTTGAGTGATGTTTTCTTGTATGGTTGCAGCCTCAAGAATACCTGATTACCTTCTTGAAATGTGCGCTCTGAATGATGTTGGTCTTCCTATTGCTTCATGTGATTTTGAGCTTGATGGAGATTATCTTTGAGATAGGCTATCATGGTTGCACGGTTCTGTAGGAGTTGATCCATTGCTTGCATTTTAGAGCATCTAGGGATATAAGAAGTAGGTGAAGGAGGGAGTTGGCCATAAACTTCTTCATATGGAGTCATCTTGGTGGTGGCATGATAGTTAGTATTATACCACCATTCAGCTAGAGGTAACCATTGTACCCATTGGTGTTGCTTTTCTGAAGTGAAGCACCTGAGGTAGGTCTCCAAACATTTGTTGATTGCTTCAGGTTGACCATCAGTTTGGGGATGATAGGAAGTACTTAGTTGGAGTTGGGTGCCTTGTAGCTTGAAAAGTACTTGCCAAAAGTTACTGGTGAATTCGGGTCACCATCAGACACAATGGAAGTAGGCATGCCATGCAGCTTGAAGATCTAGTCCATGAAAGATTGATTCGCCAAAGTGGGGGTAAATGAGTGGGGTAGGGCTAAAAAATAAATGAGCATACTTAGAAACTCTGTTCACAACCACCATGATGACTTACTTGTTTCTTGACTTTGGAAGACCAGTATTGAAATCCATAGAAACATCCATCCAGATTGAGGCAGGGATGGGCAATGGTTGTAAAGTGCCTGGGGACTTGACTGTTTCTCCTTTGTGGCATTGAAACACATCACATTCAACAAAAAAAGTAAGAATGTCAGTTTTCATGCCTGTCCAAAAGAAGGAACAATGAGTGCGAGCATAAGTCTTTTGAAAGCCTGCATGGCCTGCACTGGGAGATGAGTGCAACTCTGCCAGAATGTGCATTTTGAGGGTGGATGTCAGTGATATCACTACTCTATCCTTGTAGCGAAGAATCTCATCCTTCCAAGAGTAGCCCATTGTGGAATTACGATTTTCTCGCAAGTTATTAATGAGTTGGTAAAGAGAAGGATGTGAAAACCATTCCTTGCGGGCTTCTTCAATCCAATATGGAATGGGAAGAGAGATTGCTAGCAAGGCATTGTCCCCCTCAAATTGGTGTGATAAAGCATCCATTACTACATTTTCGCACCCTTTCTTGTAAATTATCTCATAATCATATCCTAGCATTTTGGCTAGCCATTTATTTTGTTGTGGAAATGATAGTCGTTGCTCCAAAAAATATTTGAGGCTTTGATGGTCTGTGTGGATTTGGAAATGCCAACCCAATAAGTACGGGCGCCAGGTATCTACTGCATGTAAGATGACCACCATCTCCTTCTCATAGGTAGATTGACCCAGATGTTTCCCACTTAGTTATTCGCTGGTGAAAGACAAGGGTCGACCTTCTTGCATTAAGACAACCCCCATACCCGTACCTGAAGCATCACATTCAATCAAAATTTTTTTGGTGAAGTCGGGTAATGCCAATATGGGAGTGGAACACATGGCCTGTTTGAGAGCCATAAACGCCTATTGTGCTTCATCAAGCTAGAGGAATGAATTTTTCTTGAGAAGGTGAGTGAGGGGTCTAGCAATGCGACCATAATTGCAGATAAATTTGCGATAGTAGCCAGTGAGACCCAAGAATCCTCTCAAACTCTTCAAGGTCTTTGTTTGGGACCAATCCTGCATTACCCGAATCTTTTTGTATCCACCCTAACACCTTCACACCCTACAATGTGGACCAAATACTCGACTTCTTCCATGCCAAAAGAGCACTTGGACAATTTGACAAATAATTTATACGTCCACAGCATTTGCAAGAGCAGGTCTACAGGCTAAAGATGTTTTTCCTAGGTAAGGTTGTAGATGAGAATGTCATTAAAGAAAATGAGGACAAATTTTCTGAGATATGGTTTGAGTAGGTGATTCATGAGGCTCTGAAAAGTGGATTGGGAATTATAGAGACCAAATGGCATGACCAAGAATTCATAATGGCCTTCATGAGTTCAGAAAGTAGTCCTGGGAATGTCTACTTCTTTCATGCGTATTTGGTGATAGCCCGAGTGAAGATCTAGCTTAGTAAAGAATTGAGCACCATTTAGTTCATCCAGCAAATCATCAACAACTGGGATAGGGAATTTATCTTTGCCCGTGAGCTTGTTGAGGGCCCTGAAGTCTGGACACATGCACCATTCCCCATATTTCTTGATCACCATGACCACAAGTGACGAATAAGGACTGATGCTAGGACGAATGACACTGACTTCCAGGAGTTCCTTGATGATTTTTTCAATTTCATTCTTTTGGGCAAAAGGGTATCTATATGGGCGCACATTCGATGGTTGTGCCCCTGGGACCAAAGTGATGCTATGATCATGTTCCCCTTTAGAGGGTGGAAGCTTTCTAGGTTTGTCAAAGACCTGCAGGTGGCTGTTTAAGACCGGTTTCATATCAGGATGAATATGAAAAGTAGTGAACTCGATGGCCTGGATGGCATTAAATTGGGCGATAACTCCATGATGGCCCTTTTTCAACAACTTTTCCATTCGATGCGAGCTGATGATAGAAGGAGTACCTGGTTGGAGTCCGTGGAGGGTATGCATGTGGTCATTTTGCTTAAAGCTCATATATAACTCCTGGATATCCATTATGATTAGGCGTAGTGTGCGGAGCCATTCAACACCCAAGATAATATCACAACCACCCATGTTGATGGAAAACATGTGGGTCTGTAGGTGGTAATCTCCCATCTAAAGTTTGATATTTTCACAACGGCCTTCACATTTCATTGTCCCCCCATCAACAATCTAAACCTAGAAATTAGAGACTTCTCTAACAAAACAATTAATAACTTCGGTGACTCTCTAATGGATAAAGTTATGCATGCTACCACTATCAATCAATACTACTACAAGGTGATGTTTAATAAAACCTCTGATTTTGAGAGTTTGGGGAGAAGAAATGCCTACCAAAGCATGGAGCGATATAACTGGTTCTTTAGGCGTAGCTGGGAGCTCATTGTCCTACTGGTTGTCCTCATCTTCCTCCTCTGGTCCCTCAAAGGGTGGGGCATCCTTAGATGAACTGTGATCAGTAGCATCAATTTGAAAGAATTTGGGTTCCTTGCATTTATGCCCCGGGGAGTATTTGTCATCACAGTAGTAACACGATCCTTGCTTTCTTCTTTCAGCCATTTCTGCAGGAGACACCTTTTGCACCTTAAGTGTTTGTGTAGTGCCTTGAGCTTGGGTGGGGCATCCCTTAGCTATGAAATTTGGACGAGGCAACTGGGAAACTAAAGTACGTTCCACTTCGATAGACTTTGTGCAAGCTTCCCTCCATGTGGATGGGTGGTGCATCCAGACGTGGGCTTGGATGGCTTCTTTGAGACTACTTATAAAACATTGCAAGTAGAATTCATATCCTAGACCTACTATGTGTAAGGCCAATGTATCAAAGGCTATAATATAGTCGTTTACTATGCCTGTCTGTTTGAGCTTAGTAAGACGACCCAAGAAATTAGATTCACGGTCAAAGCGGTCATAAACGGATTTTGCGAATGCTTTCCAAGTAATTTTCCTTAGATAGCATTTCTGATGCCATTACCACCATTGCCATCTTTCTTGGTCGAAGTAAAGGCCTCCCACACATATTTTAGTTTCATCATCTACGATGTTATTTAGAGTGAAATATTAGTCCATTCGTGCTATCCATATTGCCATATTAGAGCCATCAAATTTGTACATGTCCAGCTTGGGTGGTCGAGGGTGGGAATATTGGTGATTTCCATGGAAGTGAAGATGATGGCTAGATTCTCCTTCAAGGTATTCATTAAAACCATATGTCTCTGATTGTAACACCGACATGCCCTTTGTGAATGTGGTTGTTAATGTCTATATCTGCTCTGTTAAAGAAGCCAACTAGTTTTCAATGGTTTCGATCTTCTCATTGGCCATGTCTTGAGCTCTAGTTTCTACCATACACAGATCCGGGTCGCTTGTCATTACTTTGAAAAAATTTGGGACCACCCAAAAATTGAAGCTGACAAGTGAATGGTAACACCTCGCTCAGCTCGTCGTCCTGATTCTAATGGGCTAAGTCTCTTATAAGCATCCTAGGAGGGCCTCAGATTTTTTTTTTTACTCCGAAAGGATTTTTACTCCTCGCTTATCAATACTGCAGTGGCCAATTTCTAGAAAAGTTAATCCTGCCCAATGTCCTGTACATAAATGCACATAAAAATCTATACATAATTATCTTTCCCTTGGAGAGATTATGAGCATCGATTAAAAACTAAATAGGGGTGGTTTACCAATGTCAAGATAAATGAGGTGAAGCAATGAAGAGGCTTCTTTCATCCCAACATGAATTGATATCATGTTTTTCCTACTCCATAAAGAACTTGAGAGCAAGCTATAGATACAAGTAACAATCTTTAGTAACATTACTTTCATGTTTCTCTACGACTCTTCTTCTCTTGGCCTAAAGACCCATTAAGAGTGAAATTCATGAGAGAAATAGGGAGGGATAGGAGTAAGGGAAGACCAATATCCATGACACTTCATTTCTCATTCCTTAACCTTTTGTTGGGAATTATAGCTCAAACAAGAACTTTTGCACATATTCACTCTCGACATGTAAGAAGTTCTTTGAATCATTTAAAAAAATTAATTATATGTTGTAATTTACTTTGGTAAAAAAGTGGAATTCGTAAATTTAACACTTGAACTAAAGGTGTATCTCATGCATGAATTAGATTAGTAGTACTCTTAAAACAAAGATTATTAAAGAAAGGGCAAGGTAGGCTTTGAACACACATGTTCAGTTCAGTGGAAAAAACGCCATAGAGAGTGAGAGAGTGCATGTAGCTAGAAAAGAGGCATTTTCAAGCAATGGGTAGTCTTGTACAATCATATGGACAAGACATACATGATCCATATAATTGTATGGACATATTGTACAAGTGTTCGTATAGTAGGTTATTCTAACCGGTATTCAATTTGCTTAAGTTTTAGGTGTTTTTTTGGTAGTTGTGCAATGTTGTTTTTTGGGCCATTTGTGGAGGTTTCCTTGTAAGTATTTTGACGAAATGAAAAGCTATTTTGAAGGAGTAATTTCCTGTGTATATGTGAAATTAATTTTTAAGATTATGTTATTTAATTTCTAGCTATTGTATGCTTGATGCTATGGTCTAAAATTTAATTTCAGCATTAATTAAATTAAACAATCTACTTGTTTGGTTGAGATAATATGGACTTTAGTCACCTAGGGCTTGAAATTTTCACACCTTTCTCTGCTATCCTACTTTAATTTTTCTTTTCATTTAGTTATTTTTTCCCCTCACATTTGACTCATTCAACTTTACATTTGCTTTGTTTTACGATGTTTGCTAACCTTCATAAATTGACAAATTAATCTTGTGAGCACTAAGTCTTATAACCACTCATTAGTTTGAAATCCATTTTGGTTCATAGTAGAGTGAACATTTGAATACAAAATGTTCCTCAATATTAGGGTCTAACAAAAGATGTAGTGAATACGATGCTCTAAAGATATATGGTGATTTGTCTCAATGAAGAGCTAGTGGGAGCAAACTCTAACCTCACAAGGGGGACCCTCAAGATGCAATGTAACTAGAATTTGGTGTACCCTGTGTGTTAGATGAACCTATCATTGTGGTGGAGATACAAGTCTAAGTAATGCTAAAATTTGGAACAAAGAAACTATTCAAACTTAAACAATGTGGATAAAAGGTAGTCTCAAAAAATCTATGCATATATGCACATAATTATCTTGCCCTTGGAGAGATTATGAGCATCAACTAAAAACTAAGGGTGGTTTACCCATGTCAAGATAAATGAGGTGAAGCAATGAAGAGGTTTCTTTCATCCCAACCTGAATTAATATCATGTTACTTGAGAGCAAGCTATAGATGTCTAAAACAACCACGCTATGAGTTGTCTATTTGAACCTTTGTTTCATCATCACCACATGAGAAATCAATGGGGTGGTGCTAATTTATGAAAAAAAAATTATAATATGAGGATCAATCTCTGGACATGAAGTTTAAATAACATGATTGCAAACACTTTCTCTATCGTGTTTCGTCGACTCCTTGAAGGTATCGGCTATAAACCTCATATCCATTTAAAAAAAAAAAAAATAGGTATGACAAACGAGTGTAAGAACACTACAAACATTGTTTTTGAAAAGTGGTAAGTGATACATATTCCTTGCTCAATCTAGCCTTTAAGTTAAAATACCATTTAAATAAAAGGCCCCCTAACCTCAATTGTCTCACTTTAATAAGTTAGTGTCACATTACGTCTCCTCGGTAAGTGAGTATCACATTACGTCTCCTACCCATCTAAAAGTAGTCAGATCTGGTAGTGTCAGATCTCCTGGATCATCCATCACTATTTGGCACATATGCAAACTCTCTATAGTGGTATTCTAAACGAAGACCTAAACTTCCACTGGTATTCTAAACGAAGACATAAACTTCCACTTATGATTAGTTGTTTGTGCTTCAAACCTGACTTACAAGAATAGACTTGAAAACTTCGACTAAAAATATTATATTGGTATGTGATGCAAACACATTGTTATGTTATCATCCTCACTTCAACCTTATTTTAAATGATAATTGTGTTGCATAGTTACTGTGTCTACGTACAAGAAAAATGTGGTGTAAAACTTCACACATAAAACTCAATGATATGAGCACATAAAACTCAATGATATGAGCCCAATGGTGTTGTGTACATAACTTTTATAAAGTCAATGGAAATATGTACACAATTTTCATAAGTTTAATGACAATGTACCCAAACTAATGACAATATCTATAAATGTTTTATTATAGACTATAATTGCAAATCAGTTATCATTAAATTGTTACCATCTATCATATTTTAAAATTTTAGTAAAAATATTGCAATATTACAATTGTATTATAAATCTGGTTATAAGAACATTAAATTAAATGTGATATGCTATCTACTTTCTCTATAAAGAATGAGGAATATATAATCACTGTGAATTTGGTTATAAAAGCACTAAATTAAATTTGATATGTTATCTACTTTGCTATACAAAGTAAGAGGAATATATAATCACTTAAATCATTGTATAATCACTGAAATCATAGTATATTGATGTGCTTCTAGAATTGTTGTTACCATAGTATGTAATTTATTAATGGCATGTCCAAGGGAGGCAAGTGTAGAAGGGGTTGTCTTTCGCTCTAGAGGAACAATTGAAGGGAAATTTGCATGGAGATTGAGTACTCTCTATAACAACTTAGCAAAAGCGTATGCTATTCTTCAAGGTATTTGTACAACCCAATCTTATCATCCTCATCATCTTCTAGTTTTGGTGAATCTCAAGTTGTAATAAGGCCTATGCTCAAGGGAACTAAAGAAAAGGACTTAAGGCTAGAAGCCATCATTAGTGGAGTTTGTTCTCTAGTGGATCAAGAGACAAAATAACAAGTTGGCAAGCTCACAAGACAACCTAGGTCTCTCTTTAAATGGAAAAAGTGGGGGAGAGTGGAGGGGGGGTTTTATTATTCAATAGCACATACGTCTTTCAAACTATATCTTAATATTCATGGACCAACAATTTCAAATCACCTTGCACACATCATATTGAGCCATTGCCATGTATTTCACCTCATGTAATGGATACTGTGAGCGTTAACTCACCACATTTGGTCATTATGGCACGTAACTCAACCCATTGCGAAATTACCTTATTTTGTTTTCTCCCATGCAACCAGTATTGGATTGTTTTGTACATAAACTATACTATGGTGAGAATTTGGTATGTTGGCGAACTTGTTGATTTGGAAAGACATTTCATTTCTTTATATTATTATTATTATTTATTTATATTTATATTTAATTTTCTTTAATTTGACCAGTTTATTTTCTTTATGGTATGATTTTCAATCACCCATTTAATTTTAGTATAAGTTTGTTTCAACCCAAAACTCATGGATATGGAATTTGTTTTTAATATATACCATTCCCAAAACCCATATACAATTAATTCACCATGTATTTTATATGGATTTTATAACCATGTTTTTCTTTATTAATATTTTATTTTAATTATATTTTGTTTTTTAATGATATTTAATATATATTTTTGTCTTTCTACTAGGGAAAATATTCAATATATAGAGTGTCACGTGTAACCAATCATTTACTATTTTTATTATTATCACCATATTAAATTTAATTTTTATTTATAATAATTTATTTATTTTTCAATCTTATATAATATAGATTCCAAATTAATTAATGATCTCTAATATTGCTTTGTTCAACATATCTAATCTTATTTTTCTTAGAGATTAAATTCCCTTGTGATAATTCCTCATTTATCTCTTTGTTCCCATCTTATCTTATATTTATTAATTTAGTCAAATCTACATAAATTAATTTTTTGTTAATTTCTTTTTCTTTAGTCTTTCTCACACACACACATATAAACTATTTCGATTCCCAATTACTAATTAACTTATATTAATGTACCATTCCTTAACAGTTAGAATTTATCTTCATCCTCTATTTATTAAATTATATTAATGTACAGTTCTTTAATAGTTAGAATTTTTCTTTATCCTCTATTTATTCTTGGTCTAACCCTCTTTGCATTATTAGTGTAGCTTCATGTCCCTGAAGATGAGTGAAGTGTTCACCTGAAACGTCAAACAATCTATTAAGAGTAACATGCAATATTCCAGAAGGTCTTATCAACATCAAATGTGAAAATCTACATGCAAAAATTATAAAGTTAAATTAAACTGTAAAATTACCATGGTTTAGAAGCCCATGGTATTGCACGGCCTATGGTATTTGTTATGAGCCTATTTCAGGTCTTGAGGAAATCATTATGGAATGTAAGAGTACCACCTTAGATCCATCTTAACTCCAAATTTGAAGCCTATTTGTGCTTGGTAGATCTAGATTTAAGATGAATCTAGACTAGTTTAAATATAATGAAATAGAATAATTATTTAATAAAGAACAACATCCACTGCTCTATTTAAATAGTCTAACACTATTTCTCGATTTAAAAAAGTATATATAAATTATAGTAAATTAATTAATTAAATGTGTGAAGAAATGAATAAAGAAAATATATATTGAGCTTTATTATAAGGTTAAATAACAGAGTTTTTTTTAAGAATCTAAATTGCTAGTTTTGTAACATATTCAATCTCTTCACAAACATATTTGAAGATGCAAAGCACTAAATTTTTAACCTTCCTAACTTAATGATTCACTATGATACTACATTTTCATGTTTCCAATTTAGAATAATAATAAAATTGAAAAATATTTTATTTGTTAGAGTATATACTATGTAACATTCACTCAAATTTTACTAATTTTCCATTTACTTGTGAAAACGCTTGCGAATTCATAATACTCTTAAAGTGGTCTGACGCCATGATAAAATAGAAGATATAATATAATTATTCAACTTACGGTTCTTTAGTAACAAATTTAATCTCATTCTATACTTCATAACAATTATTCAACTCATCAAGGTTGAATTTAATCTTAAAATAAAACTCTTACTAAATGCACTAGTAAACATACGTTTGAAGATAAGATTTAAACTAGAATAAAATTTGAATGAAAACTCATAAGCCATAAAAAAAAGTTCCTTAGATGAGTTTAAATTCCATAATTATAAAACATGATATTCTAGGTTGAATTCTTGTTCACATTTACTTAGGGCTGAAAACAAAATTTTTAAATATAAATTAGACTTGGTATTAAGATTCAAAAACACATGCCCTTTAACAATTATGGCTGAAAATGAATCTTTAAATGAAAAATCAAACTTGGATATCAAATTCTAGAAGCACATACCTCATAAAGCTTCAAAAACACATACGTCACAAATACTTATGAATGCCACAATTTATTTTGTACATTGTTTTTAACAAATTATTCTTAAAAATCATTCCTATAAAAATTGAAAAATATGGTTAGAACTTTGCCTTATTCTTTTTTTTATATAAATAATATTAAAAAGGGAGTTGTCTTTAGTGCGACTTTTTGTACTTTATGGTGTCAGAATCTGGTGGAAAATTTTGAGGTGAAATCTTGATTTGTGTTATTTAAACTAGTTTTTTTACTGTATATATGGATTCAACACCCTTAAAAACCACTAGGGCACTTCGATTGTGTAGGGGTTACCCATCTAGCTTGTGATTTCAATAAATTCCTCCTAGATTTTAGAGAAATTAGACTGGAAAAACTTCCAAAAAGTCTCACTAAAGACAACTCGTTAAAAAGGTACAAGGAAAAGGTCTAATCATATTTTTCACCAAATGTTTAGATAAGAACTATATGCAACCTTCATTTTGATGTCAACTATTGACACTTTGCTACAAACACTTTGCAAGCATATATTTTATTACAATCATTGGCACTTTTTTTCAAACATTGTGTAGGCATACATGTTATTTCAGCCATTGATATATTTTTACATATACTTTGTAGCCATAGGCATATGTGTTATTAATCATTCACACTTTCTACAAACATGTTGCAAGAATTCATTTTATTTTAGTCATTCACATCTTTCAATAATCACTTTGTAGGCATTCAATTTATTTCAACCATTAAAATCTTTCTTCATTTGCTGACTGGGTTGTACGTATGCCTAGTCAGCATCCCAGTCAGCCTGTACCCAAAATTTCTCTGTTTAGCAAAGTGGACAACAAGCTCTATCTTTCTCATATGAAATCAGTGTTGAGTGAAACGAATTGCGTTGAGATTGTATCTCTGAGACGGACATGGTCATTCAAGTTTTGAGCAATTCTGAGAACTTTGATTTTGAGCAAATTTTTGCTCCTAGTCTAGATTATGATCAAGTAGTCACAACCCAAGGGCATCTAAGCTGTCAAAATCACTCAAGGATCGCAATCGGCCAAGGCCACACCAACCCTTAGCATGGTTGGATTTTTTCCCATGAGATTTCATGCCAGTGACCTTTTCACCACAGAGTGCCTTAACATAACACCTTGTCATCATTTATTCTATGCCTCTTGGGATTACAATAGGACATTACTTTTAATCTTTATTTAAAAAATGAAAATGTTTAATTATCCTTAATTATAAATGCACAACCATGTAAGTAGAATTAAATTAAAGGTAAATTATTAAGTTTTTAAATGTTTATTAAGTTAATTTTTATTATATGATCACATACAAATCATATAACACATTTTTAATTTGTAAATAAAATAAAATCAAATGATAAATAGTTTTTAATTCACAACCATAATTTTTTTTTTTTTGTAAGTCAATAATTTCTATTAATTCTTATATGGAGTACGTCGTGGAGAGTTCATTAGCGAAAAGACTTACGCCTCACTCCTACCGAATTTGTTGGCCATCACATAAAAACAAAAGAGCTTTGATAACAACATTACAAAACTATGAGACCACATATCAATGGCCCAAAATTCCCAAAACTGTGCAAAAAGCAAAAATAACCCACTCTCCTCATTACCCATTAACATTGTTAGGATCTTAAGCAATATTACCACCCTCGTCGAGGCAATGGAAAGTGTCATGAACATGTGAATCCATGTGTGCCATGTGGCCCTCAAAGTTGTCCATCTGATCTTGGAGCCTCTTTTGGCCTATACAAAGGGAATTATAACGGTCAAGGATATGCCATTGATTATGTTGAATATCATTGAGGAAGTTGATGACTTCATTCCAGTGACTGTGGCGATCTTGTGCCTATTGATTAACCATCGCTTGAGCTAGACGTATTTGAGCCCCTGGGGAATCAAAAGAGAGTGGCAGATCCAGCTTCCCAGGGGAACCCTTGAGTGACTAATCTAATTCTCCTTCTTCAACAGGTGGAACCGCTTGAGGCCTTTCACCCTAACACCTCTAGCCCCCTCCTCATTGTGGCATGCCTCTCTGACGTTGC
The DNA here is from genome assembly GCA_000404065.3 of Pinus taeda. Lineage (NCBI taxonomy): Eukaryota > Viridiplantae > Streptophyta > Pinopsida > Pinales > Pinaceae > Pinus > Pinus taeda. The sequence continues at coordinate 110,193 of APFE031247448.1, read as the reverse complement.
ATAGGCAGGCCTCGCAGAGAACTCTGTAACCCCAAGACAAACAACTAGACCATGACAGCCCTGTCTACTCTCCTGATACTCTACTAAAAACTAATGCGTTTACTTTGTAAAAATAAAAACCAAAACCACATGTCACTAAAAAAGAATGAGTGTGCTCATCGGAGACTTCAATTAAGTGTTTTGAACTAACAAACACTTAGCCAAGACCAACGAGGTGATTCGAAATATTATCAGTAAGTTGAAGACCGGTGGACTAAAATGTTAACTTTACAAAAAGTTAATAATGGATATTAATACATGTACTTAAAATTTAATTTTACTTTGGATATTAATGACCAATGGAAAGGTTACCCTTGTTCCATAGTTATAAAGAGCAACTAGGTAAATAGAATAAAAACAATTATATATATATTATATATATATATATATATATATATAGATAACAAACATCAATTTAATGAGACGGGGAATATTGAACTAGCTCAGGAAGAAGTTTAAAGAAGTATTTTTAACTTTTAAAGCTACACAAAAATATTTGATGAGTATGAGAAATGAGAGTTATTGAGTTTATGATGCCTTATAGGTCCATCATGAAGCTTGGAAGTTTACTATGGGACGTTTTTAATAATTAATATAGGATTAAAAGTAAGAGGTAATTAACTTAGTGCATGTTGGTAAATGAAGTTTGTTTGTAGTAAGCTATTAATGAAAGTTAAACATTTTTGGAAGGAAAAGGTTTAATCATCTAAAATTCTCAAAAACCATACATGTTTGGAGAGAGCCAAGTGACCTTCTAAAGAAAAAAAATGATTCATCATTTTTTCATGATGATGAACCACACTTGATGGTATGAAACATTGTTAAAAATGAATCTCTATGTGATGTATCTAGAAGATAAAACTCAAAAGAAAAAAATAAAATAAAAAAGAGAAAAAATAATTGTCCTATGGTTTCATGGGATGATCTATAAATGAGGGACTTATAGCCCACTCACTTCACCAACAAGAATCCTCTATGGAAGTCTATTTCTTGTCTCTATCTCATAAAAATAGCTCTAATTTTTTATGGTTGTAAGGCTTGCAATATGCCAACCAAAGGTCCATTGTTGTCTAGTGTAACTTGCATAGAACAACTAGATGGGAAGACAAGAACAATCAAGCCAATAACAAACAATCCTAGAAAAATACTCTGTTTAGGTCCAGTTACGATGCTTTGTCTTCAGGAATGCTACTAGGCTTCTATCTATTGAATGAACACTACCTCCCTTAATGCCAAAATGGTCATTACATGCTACAAGTCATCATCTTCATATGGAGCTACACAAGAATGCTTGACACTTTATCTGGCTCTGTTTGTAAGTAACAATACATATTATCAATTATTAGATCTGAAGGTAACTTTGCATCTTCCAGCTCCTTTAATTCCATTAGAGGCATTCCTTTTAGTCCTTTAAATTACTCATATTTGGTTTCTAACTCTACAATAAGAAAGTGAGTTTTCCATGTGCTTACAAGCTATGATGCCTTAAGTAGAATTCTTGAACTGAATACAAATTTGATCTTCACAATTCTACAAGGAAAAGAGAGTGAATTAACATAACAATAAATTCTTACTTGCTAATGGCAATCATCAAACATTACATATGTCGAGCTGGTAGCTATGTATTTAGGTTTCCCCAAGCATTTATGCAATTTTTGATTTATTAAAAAGTATAACAACAAATTATTGTAGTGTAGGTATTCATGTGAAGAGTAATGTTGTCAGCATCAACTAGTTATTAATTTATATCAATTCAATTATGTGGTGACTCAAATCTCAATTGGATATGTAGTTATTGCAAATAATTGACATTCAAGTATGTTGGAGCAAAGAGAAATGAATACACTCTCTATTAGCAATCAATGGTTGGCCAAGGAGAATCTAAAATACAAGCCAATTAGGATTTCCTTGATGCCAAATGGCCTCCTAGTATTGTGTTTGACCCATATAACCATAGTACAACCTCTATTATACAAGAAAATGGAAACTCAACCAATGGGAAACAATGTACACCTAGAGAGGTAAGAAATTGACCTACTTAGATGAAGAATCAACCATATAATTAAGGAATCACCTAGTAAAATATGAAGTTAAATAGAAAGGTAGAAATATCGTCTATATGAATGTGCAATGGTATGAAAGGAAGGAAAATTGCTAAATCTCATGGTTGAAATAGAATTTCGACCTAGGGCTTTCAATTAAATATGTATTATAAACATTGACCTTAGGCACAAGTATTGATGATCTAACACTCTTTCCTATTGGATTTCATTGCTGCAAAAAATTTGCATGAAGAAACTCCAAAGGAAAATAACACTGTTATATGTGTTATAGTGAAGAATGCACACCATAAGCATGGAGATTTTACTCTAGAAACCCAAATGGGAAAACTGACTTCAAATGGGGGACCAATTCTTCATTCTAATAATCTTTAGTAACATTTCTTTCATGTCTCTCTATGCCTCTTCCTCTCTTGGCACAAAGACCCATTGAAAGTGAAATTCATGAGAGAAATAGGGTGAGTTAGGAGTAAAGGGAAGACCAATATCTGTGACACTTCATTTCTCATTCCTCAACCTTTTGTTGAGAATTGTAGCTCAAACAATAACTTTTGCACATGTTCACTATGGACATGCAAGAAGTACTTTGAAATATTTTAAAGAATTATTTAAATGTTGTAATTCACTTTGGTAAAAAAAAAAATGAAACTCTTATATTTAGCACTTGAGTCTAAAAGTGTATCTCATGCATGAATTAGATGAGTAGTATTCTTAGAACAAACATTATTTGCTAAAACTATAAAGACAAGGCAAGGTAGAGGCTTTAAACATACATGCATAATTCAATAGACTAAGTTCCATGGAGAGTGAGAAAGTGCATGCAACTAGGAAAGAGGGCCTTTTTAGGCAACGGGTAGTCTTGTACAGTCATATGGACAAAACATACATGATCCATACAACTGTATGGACATATTTTACAAGTGCTCGTATAGTCGGTCATTTTACGTTACATTCACTTTGCTTAAGTTTAGGTGTTTTTTTTTTTTGTAATTGTGTAATGTTGTTTTTTGGGCAGTTTTTGGAGGTTTGCTTGTAAGAATATTGACAAAATGAAAAGCTAATTTGAAGGAGTAATTACTTATGTATGTGTGAAATTATTTTTATGCTTTTTTTTTTTTTTTTAATTTCTAGCTATTGATGACTAATGTTATGGTCTAAAATTTAATTTAACATTAATTAAAATCAATAATCTAGTTGTTTGATTGAGGTAATAAGAACATTAGTCACCTAGAACTTAAAATTTTTGTTGAATTTTCTACATCGTGAGTAGTACAAAAACAATTCTCGGATCTAATAATTACTACCTAATGATCTTCAATCAATTTATCTCATGCCACAGATATCATTGAGAAATTATACATAGAAAATGTCAACAGTGATTACAACAAAAAAGTTAAAGATCATAAAAAGACAACCATGCACAATAAAAACAATATTTTTACCCTAGGAAACCCAACCTTGGGAGAAACCCCAACAACTTTTCTTAGGAATTTTTTTTCTTCAACAAGGTTTACAAATCAACAATTTGTCTAGAAATTTGTGCCAAGTACAAATCCAAATTACTAGTCAAACATGGTCAAACTTTAGCTAGTAAATGTTGTTCAAACCAGTCAAATAGATTAGAAATCAATGCTAGCCAACATTATGGTCAAACAAGTTTGTGGTGCCTATGGCCCTATCTCTTGTTCGGTCAAAAAATTCAATTCGTCCTCGTTTATCCACACGTGCAAATATCCAAGAGACATTAAAAATATGAATAATAAACTTTCTTCTTGGTAAAGAAAATGAGATTTCATGTGAATTATATATATTTGTCAAATGGGGGTAAATTTTCCAAGAGACATTAGAAATATGAAGAATAAACTTTCTTCTTGGTAGCGAAAATGAGATTTCATGTGAATTATATATACTTGTCAAATGGGGGTAAATTTTCCCAAGGGACACCCTTTCATGAGCTAGGCCAACATGGTACCCTAAAAATAAAATCTTAATTTTAATTTCCTTATACTAACTTGGAGACCTCTTCAAAATGCGAGAATAACTCCCAATGCTACAAAAAAATAAGCACTCCCTTTTAGTGAGGGAGGTATTCTCCTTGGCTAGAAATAGATTTATCCTTAGCTAAAATTTATCCTCCACAAGAAAAGTTCAAGAGCTTGCTATGTTGATGTAGTTTCTTTTCACATGCATGCCTATAGAGAACTGCATCCTAGAGTCGGTAATGTGACTCCTCACACGAACATTTCTAGATCATTCCATCCTAGATTTGGCAATAAGAGTATCCTGGGCCATTTACCCTTGGGTAGATCAACATGGCCCAATGAAAGTCCTTTAAATGTATCAATATTCTATGGTCAGATGAACATGACCCATCCAAATTCCTTCATGGCTTCTTAGGAGAGGATCTTCCCCTGCACCATTCACCCCTAGCTAAATCAGCATGGCCCAGCCAAGTCATTTTGGCTTAAAGGTGAATTTAATGTATCTCATCTATTCAAATCATCATGACCCAACCAAGTCCTCTTGCCTTCTAATGAGAATATTTGTCCAATCCTGCAATTTCCTTGGGTGATTCACCCCTAGTTAAATTGGTATGACACAACCAAAAGCCTTCATTGCTACTCAGGTAAATGTATCCATCTCCCCTGGTCAAATGGCCTAGCCAAGTCTACTTGGCTTCTTAGGAGATGGTCTACTCAATCCTAGAAAGACATCAAAACTCTCTCTCAACAAGGGAGACATTCTTCATCATTCCAAGATTGTCTTTAAAGTATACAAACTTCGCTATAGACAAAGGCTTGGTGAGAATATCTGCAATCTACTCATCTATGGATATGCACTGGAGCTTCACTACTCCCTTATGCATCATGTCTCGAATGACAAGAAGATTATGAAGCCATATTACTTCATGACTTGTGACATTGGTTGTGATATAATCTTCCTCTACTATACTGAGTGTGACAAAAGTCTACTTCTTGTTAAACCATGAAATCATAACTGAGTCCAAGTTGAAGCAACACCCCGAGGTTCTCTTTCTGTCCTTTGCACTCCTAACCCAAACTAAACTTGTATATTCCTACAACTTAGTTTCACCACTTGAGACATATCTCAAACCATATCCAATTATACCATTCAAGTACCTCAACACATGTTTTATTGCATGCCTTGGCTAAACCATACACTAACTAGATTCCTTCACTAGATCCATCACCACAACTACGTTTTGGTCACCCTGAATGGGTGCTCACATTAACACTGATGCAAATTCTCATATGCCAATCGTAGTTACTCCCTCTGCCATTATTGCTCCCTTTATCGCTAAATCATATCTTGTTGTCTGGCATGGCTCCCTCATAGAAGGCATACTACTCTTAGAGACATCCCATCTCTAAGCATCTAGTCTAGCAATTTCAACCCATGACATCTTCTTGGAAGGTTGCTCCTTCCATTCTACCTGATTTTCTATGTACACGGAACTAGAAGCTCCTTCAGTCATCTGTTACAATCCTGGATGTCCTAAAAAATTGTACAATCTTCCCTCTCAAACATCAATCACTCCTATTGAGTTTATGCTCAAGCTTTTAGGCTATACAGGAACTTGACCATCTAGCAACTGGAGCAAAATTATCCTCATGGTCCACTCCCTCAATCTGGGAAAAACCCTCTTGTAACAAAATTAGCTTGGTAATTATCGATGTTGCCATATGCTGCACGAATCATTGCCTTTGGCAGTCTTCACAGTGGATCTATTATTCGTTTCTATAAACTCCATTCATGAGGCCATAGAGGAAGAATCATAACCAAGAAAAAAATACAAGGACAAGAGGTTGACCAAATAATAATAATAATCAAGGGAGAAAATAAAATATTGGAAGTACTTATCTCTTGATTAAGGAAGAAACTACAAAGGGTTGTAGGAAATGTCAAATCCCTCTTGATCCTTGCCTCCTTGTAGAGAATCAATGAATTTCTTAGAAGTATACTCTTCTCCATTGTCTAACTTCAAAACCTTCATATTCTTCCCTATCAAGTTTTCTATTTGAGTCTTGAACTCACGGATCCTATTGAAGGCCTCATCCTTGGTCTTCATGAAGTAAATCCAAGTGTTATGGGAAAAATTGCCACATAATACAAGTAATTTCCCAAATATGGAACTATCATTGATCTGCATATGCCTGAATGGACTAGATCCAATATCCCCTTAGATCTAATATCACAACTTGGAAAATAACCCTTAGCGTTCTTGCCAAGTGTCCAACCCCTACAAACTCCATAATGTTCTATCTGAAGCTTTGGAAGACCAATGCCTAGGCTAGTTGTTCCATTAGTCTGTATAGTCTTCCCTTCTTGTCAAATCAGAGAGAGAATCTCGAAAAGAAATTGTTATGTGCCTAGAAGCAATGTTGTCCACTAACCAAACATCACTACCAATACTATCTAAAAGAGTGGAGACAAAGAGATATCCCTTTCACTTCTTCTTATGTTTGGCTTTCTCCCAAGCTCCCTCTAGCTTTGGAATGACTCCCTTCACATGATCTTGAAGCTCATTCAACGTGTCTTCTATTTTGAGACTTGGAACCATTTTGATAAGAGATCAAAAATCCAATCAATTTGTTGGAGACTTGTCTCTTAATATGCATTCAATGGTTTCTCTTTAAACATGGCTCTGATAGTATGTTTAATTTTCTAAAAGGTGAGTAGTAGAAAAATAATTTTCTGATCTAATAATTACTACCAAATGATCTTCAATCAATTTATCTCACTCCACTGATATCATTGAGATATTGTACATGGAAAATATCAAAAATAAAAGTAGTGGAAACAATAAAGATGATAGAAATACAACCATGCACAATAGAGGCAATATTTTAACCCTCGAAAACCCAATCTTGGGAGAAAACCCAAAAAAAATTCTTAAGGAAAATTATTCTTCAACAAGGTTTACAAATCAACGATTTGTTTAGAAATCTATGCCAAGTGCAAATCTAAATTACTAGTCAAACCTACTCAAACTTCAACTGGTCAACATTGGTCAAATGATTGTCAAATCAGTCAAATAGATCATAAATGAATGTTGGTCAATGTTCTCGTCAAACAAGCCTGTGGTCCTTGCAACCCTCTATCTTGCTCAGTTAAAATAGTCAATTCGTCCTCCTTTATCCACTCGTGTGGTTGTCCAAGAGACCTCTAAAACATGAATAAGAAACTTTTTTTCTTGTTAGAGAAAATGCAAAGTCACATCAATTATATATACTAGTTGGATGGGGATAAATTTACCCAAGGGACACACCCTTTCATAAGTTGGGATGACTTATTTTCTTGCACAGACTTGGTGCCCAAAATAAAATTTTAATTTTAATTTTCTTAGGCTGGCTTGGAGAGCTCTTTGGCATGTAGGAATACCTCCTAATGCTACACAAAAATCAACAAGTTTCAAACCTTTCTCTCCTCTCCTATTTTAATTTTATTCCATTTAATTCCTTTTTTCCCCTCACATTCAACTTGCTCAATTTTACATATGCTTTGGTTTATAGTCTTTGATAACCTTCATAAATTTTCAAATTAATCTTGTGGGCACTAAGTCTTATAGCCATTAATTAGTTTGAAATCCATTTTGCTTCATAGTAGGGTTAGCATTTTGTTAGCATCAAGTTTGCATCTTTTCCTAAAGGTCCAAAGGCTATTTTTATTAGTTCATTATGTAAAGTCATGGTTATGTAAAGGGCTTATAACATTTCTTGTGTAAATTTCTATATAAGCCTAGCGACATGTCTAATCAAGTATTTTAACCTAAAACTAAGCTTATCCTAAGTTTTTCGCAGCGCACTTAGCTACTCCAAGCCTATAGCTGACGCTATGAAATATTTTCGTAGCACGACACTACAAAATTTTTTCGTAGCACTCACAGAAAATTTTAAAGATAGATTTTCGAGCTACCAATCCCCATCATTTCAAGTGCTTGAGTGTTTTTCGCAAAGCCCTACCCCTTTCCATCCATGATGTGACAACTAGCTCCATTGTAAAGCTTAAGAAGGAAGTTTAAACTCAAACCCTAAATTTCCTAGTTTACCATAAAATGTTAATTTCCAGCAAACCTAGAAATATGTTTAGTGCGCATGAAAGCTCTAAAAGGGTTTGCAACATCCAACCAGAAGAATTCAATATTGTAGAGGGATTTGATGTGTTAGAGTCTTTGTAAAGATGGGTCAATCAGGTCATATGAAGAGGTTTATGTCAAAACCCTACCTAAGGAAACAAAGGGAGAGCCTAGTCATATCCTTGTTGAAAAAAATGATGAAAAAACTATGAAAGAACCAGACGTTAGGGTTTATGAGAGGAGAACAAGAAGGTAGCAGAATTGATGTTAGAAGAATAGGAGGAAAAACAGAGAGAAAGACAAAGTAAAAAATGCAAACATAAAATGGAAACAGGTGAGGAAGAAATAGAAACAGGGCCTAGGGTTTATTGCCAAAACTCTCATACTCATCCTACAAACAAGCTAAGAATAAATTTCATGGCTAAAATGAACCCTAGGCTGAAGGATACAATGATTATTGATGCAAAGGAAGAGACTGTGAAAGATTCAAAGGGCAGAAAGAGACATAGGAAAACAGAGAATGTTGACAGAAAGGAAAAAGAAATCCTAAAGGTTGATAAAATCATACAAAAAGCTACTAGAAGGGTGACAAGAAGCTAGGATAAATTATATCTCCTTTCTCAATCTGTTGAAGCCATGGAATACTAAACAAATCTGCATTTTTGGTGAAGCAATACCTTGAGCCAAGAACATGGGAATTTATTTTGTTGTAAAAAGCCTAATTTTGACTAATATATTTCATGAAGTTTTTTTTACAGTCTATCCAACATACTCCAGGGAAAAATGATGATATTATGCACAATTTTATGGATTGTAATGATGCAGATGAAGTCGTTATGGTTTTGGTCAAATAGTCAACAAGAAGGAGAAATGATAGGACTTTGTTTTTCCCTGTTTTAGTCACCATCTTCAAGCACCATTTTTGAACAATTGAAAAGGAATTAAAAAAAAAGAGGTTTTGTTGGGAACGGGCTGATTTCAAAAAACCTCTTTCATATTTTACCCATACATCATGGTTTGGAAAATACAAAGAAATGTTTGATGCTTATGTTTCCAAATTTTGTAATTTTTTTTTCCTGTTTTAGTCACTATTTTCAACTGCAATTATGAACATATGGAGATGAATTTGTAAACACCAAAAGAGGTTTTTGTTGGTAACATACTATTGTAAAAAATCCTCTCATTTTTTAGCCATCTAGCATGGTTTTAAGGATATGAAGAAATATTTCAAACCTATTTTTCAGGATTTAAATAATTAATTATTTCCTGTTTTAGTCATCCACTTTGGGTGAGGTTTTGGAGAAGAGTAATATGAATTTTCAAAATATGAAAGAGGGTTTTGCGGAGAATGAGCTGATTGGAGAAAAATCTTTCAATTTTTAAACAAATATCACAGTTTGTGAGATTCGGATGGATATTTGAAGCCTATTTTTTAGAAATTTTCCAATTTTTTCGAAATTTTGTTTCCTATAAAAATGTCAAGTCAACAGTTGAAGGCCACCTCATCAAATTCAACTTGGGATAAGAAAAATATGGGTGAAGAGGTTTTTCAAATCCATTTCTTTTGGATCTTGATGGTTATTGTAATTAATGCTTTCCACAAATTGTGGATCTGAAACCTATGTAGTATTTCTATAAATTAAATGTAAAAGGTGGACCAAGGGTTGGTTTCTGAGGAAAAGATAGTTATTGTTTGTGTGTTGAAGGATTTATTAATGTACAGTTTGTTAAGATCAATAGATTTTGATCAATGATGTAAAGATTCATATGTTGGTATCTCTAAGTTTGTATTTTCTATATGTTTCAATGTTTCCTCCTTTGTAATATAATTTGAATGTATGGTCTTCTGAATATTTGAATAAGACTAAATGTTACATATTTCATCCATGATTTGATGCTTTGTTTCATAGATTTTAGATATTTTCACTCCTATCTTCTAAAGCTACTCTAATATTCATTTCATATGCCCTATTGTAATGGATTGTTCTCCTATTTTCTTCCTTTAGCTATAATGATGACCAATGTCTAAGATGCGCTATCTAGCTTACCTTTGTCAATCCTAATCAAACAACCAGTATTTTGGTAAGTTGCCTTAAACCCTAGCTTCTTGACTCCATTGCCCAATGGCCTATCTCCATCATGCCCAACCAAACCCCACATCAACACAACTCAACTGAAGATCTAGCCACTGTGTGAACGTATAATCAATTACTAATTTAGTGATTAGAATATTAGAGAGAGCCTTCTCTAGATTGAAGGGGATAGACTTCAATCTATAATATTGATTTGAATGGTTACCTTAGGAATTTCTCTCCTACAACCAAGAGGACATTTCTAAGTGCTAACACATTTGAATACAAATTGATGTAGGGAGAACCCTGCAAACCCAGAATTTCTAAATACCATGCATATAAAAATGCATTTCAGTGTTTTTCCAAATAAAAACCTCAATACCTGGCAAATTCAACTCACACACTACTATTTGCATGCGGAAGCTTTTCAATATATGGTTTAAAATCATAATAAATTGTGTGGAAACTCCATCACTCTCAGCCTCCACATTAACAGTACATTGAATCCCAATGCATCCCCCTTTAATTCAACACTCTTTAACTCACATACCTGTAACCTCTGCGCTACCAATCAGATCTTCAACCAGATGCAATCAACTAAGTTTCGATCGTTGCTTCCTTCTCTGTATGCAACCTGATGTTTGGACTAATCAATAAGTCGATTAATGAAATTTAATTCAGCTCAGAATTCCCATTGCTCCTACAAACTATGTTTCTCAATTCAACACTGTCACTCCTGCAAACGTTGTTTTCCTTATATCAATTTCACATATTGAGCATGTTAAATAATCAACATTGAGTTGTCGATTATCATGTACTGGATTTTAACACAAATCGATGTTAATTTCTTTACAAACAAATCATTCCTTCACGTGGTAGCATGGATCGAATATGAATCGATCTTCCACAATCAGAACCGCGTTTCTTCTCTCATGAATCAAAGTCGGAACTCTCAGTTTCCATTGAGAGAATGACGTAGTGATAAATTCAATATGGGTTTCAGAGAATCAACATTCGTTAATTCCGTCAGTCTCTAAGTTGAATTCAGTTTTTATGGCTTCAACACCCTAAGTCAATAGCGATAAATGCAATTGATTCACTATCGATTATGTTGAGTAACACAAGCTTTTATAAGTAACCAACAAGCCTGACAGACAGAGCTTTATGCACTGGTTTTAACACCAAACTACAGCCCAAATACATTGGAAAATACCCACTCACGCCAAGATTCAACATTCATAACAATCAACGATTATGTATTTCAGGTTTCACACAGAGTCATTGTAATTTCAAGCACATCAAGTTACTCTTCCTCGTATCCAACTTCAACAACATGATTCATAATCCCATTGATCTTATTCATTGAAACACAAACTCAATAAAGGTGTAAACTCCAAAAATCAAATTCTGCATAAATATACAGTACTTACATAATGGCCTCTTTACTTGACCCGATTTCCCAATTTTTGGCCCTTTTACAATCTGCCCAAAGGCTTCCAAATAGAAACTCCCGCCCTCTACTCACACTCTCAACACCTTTGAGGCTTGATAATTTATACAAATTAATTAAACCAATTTAGGTTCAAATCCCTTTAATCACTTAACAAAGTCCTCGAATATCTCAACACCCCTACAATCTATATTTTATCCCTAAAATCTTGAAACTAAATCTAACTTAGGCTCATAATTAATTCTTAAATATCTCAAGTCTAATTTCTCTCATGTTTTCCAATTATTTGGAAACATTAACAAATCCTCCCATATAATTAATTGAAACTCTCAAAATCCCATTAATATTTACATAAAATTAATATTTCCTCATAAACATAAGACCCCTTAGTTTAAATAAAATACAAAGTATTTTTCGAGTCTAATGCTCCTGCATCACAAATTGTTCCTCATATTACAGTCTAGCAGAAGATCTAGTGAATACGATGCTCTAAAGATATATGGTCATTTGTTTCAATGCAAAGCCATTGGGAGAAAACTCTAACCTAACAAGAGGGACCCTCAAAATGAGATATAGCTAAAATTTTGTGTAGCTGAGGTGCTAAATGAACTTGTCACTGTGATGGAGATATAAGTCTAAGTAGTGCTAAATTTTGAAACAAAGAAACTATTCATACTTAAACCATGTGGATAAAAGGGAATCTCTATAAATCTGTGCATGGATACACATTATTATATTTCCCTTATAGAGATTATGAGCATCCATTAAAAATTACATAGGGGTGGTTTACCAATATCAAGGTGCATGAGGTGAAGCAATGTTGAAGGCTTCTTTCATCCTAACATGAATGCATGCCATGTCTTAGCCTAATCCATAGAGGACTTGAGAGCGAGCTATAGATGTCTAAGAAGACCAGGCTATGAGTTGTCCATCTATTTGAACCTTTGTTTCATCATCACCACATGAAAAATCACGAAGGTGGTGCTAATTTATGCAAGAATTATAATATGAGGGTCAATCTCTTGACATGAGGAAGTTTAAATAACATGATTACAAACACTTTCTATGTCATGTCTCATCAAATCCTTGAAGGTATGGGCTATAAACCTCATACCCACACATAAAAATAGGTATGACAAATGAGAATAAGAATCATGCCTTTATTTGAGTGTGTTGAAGTTGAAACTAAAAATGTTGTTTTTGAAGAGTGGTAAGTGTTGCATCATATCCCTTGCTCAATCTAGCCTTCACAAATGGTGTCAAGTTAAAATACCATTTAAATAAAATACCCTTAATCTCAAATCTCTCACCTTAATAAGTTAGTATCACATTATGTCTCCTCGGTAAGTTAGTATCAGCTTAATAAGTTAGTATCACATTACGTCTTCTACCCATCTAAAAGTAGCTAAGGTTACCTGGTAGTGTCATATCTATTAGATCATCCATCACTATTTGGCACATGAAAACTGTATGTTAAGCTTATCCATCACAAAACGTTGTTAGAAACTTTAGTGTGACAAATTTTCTAGTAAATAATTGAATTTGTCCAATCAAGTCAAGGTAGCAAGGACAAGGACCATAGCAATTCCATCTAATCAATTAAATTTTCCACACATATCTTTAAGATGATTAATAAATGTCGGAAATAAGGAGAGACGCATAAGGTCCTCATTATTGATAACTTCTTGTACTCTTATGGAAACCACCCATGTTCTCCTTTCTTTTTTATTATTATGAGAAAACCGGAAGCACAATATGAGTCAACATCAAACTTTACAAGTCTTTAAAGCTCAGATAGTATCGATTTCTTCATAAGGTTCGTTAAAATCCATGATGGTGTCCCTATTCTGTAAGGTTCAATCCTCCCTATCCAGCATTATCATCGCTTAGATTTTAAAGTAATTTGTGGATCGTCTTTTTATTTTTTAAGTGGAAGCAGCGAAGTTAGAGTGATGTATCCATTTTCATCTTATTGGTCTAATCAATGAAAATATTTGTTGAAGCATATGCATGTGGGTTTTCTCAAAAGGTCAGCCTAAACAATCTTTACAAGCAATCAATTGCTGGCTAAGACAAATCTAGGATACAAGTAAACTAGGATTTCCTTAATGCAAAATGGCCTCCTACTATTTTATATGCCCCATAAAACCATAGTACAACCTATATTTTACAAGAAAATGACAACTCAACCTATGGGTAACAATGTACACCTAGAGAGGTAAGAAATTGACCTAGTAGATGAAGAATCAACCATATAGTTAAGGAATCACCTAGGAAAATATGAAGTCAACTAGCAAGGGATAAATATTGTCTATGTGAATTCCAATGGTATGAAAGGAAGAAACTTATTATAGCCTTTGATCCTGGACAAAAGTATCAACAATCTAACACTCTTTCCTATTGGATTTCACTATTACAAAGAATTCACATGAAACAACTCCAAATACAGATGACAATGTTATATGTGTGAAAGCAATATCTCAAACAATATAGGGATGATGGGAAATCAAGACACGGTGCAAATAAATTTCAAACCATTACTTCTTGTTATTATGCCCACCACAAAATTAAAATTTTTCACAAAACAAAATCATAAATTCGCAGGTGGGCTAATTTTCCATGTTTTTTCCGAAAAAAAATTCTCCAATTTCCATTTTTTTCTAAAAATGATTTGCCCACATTTTATAGTATAAGATTATTTGCCTTAAAAATCACCAAAATTTTATATATACTAATACAAAATCATTAGAAATCTAAATATTTTTACAAAAATACTACCAAACATTTTACAATTCGCATATTAGGGACTAGTAAGATTCACCAAGGTTTCTAAACTTTAAGATAAACTTTCATCCTTAAAATTTTCCTTGCGAACAAAGCGTTATGAAACATTATATTTGTTGTAGAAGCTAATTATTATAATAAAAAATATGAATTATTTACCTTTTGTGACCAAAACCAATGGAGCAATAATTGTGTATTAGTTTCATTTACTTAGTAACAATACGATAAAAGGGTGGTGTTGATCATTACCAAAACCAAGCATACATATAATGGCACGTAATAGAAACCATTACACAATAATGAAAACACGCCATAAACATAGAGATTTTACTCCAAAAATCCAAATGGGAAAACGACTTCAAAGGGGGGATCAATTTTTCATTGTAACAATCTTTAGTAACATTACTTTCATGTCTCTCTACGACTCTTCTTTTCTTGCCCCAAAGACTCATTCATAGTGAAATTCATGAGAGAAATAGGGAGGGCTAGGAATAAGGGAAGACCATGGAAAATTTCAGGGGCTAATATTCGCAGGTTGGCTAATTTTCCCTCATTTTTCCAAAAAAAAAAAGATTCGCCAACTTCCATTTTTTTCTAAAAATGATTTGCCCAAATTTTACACTATAAAATTATTTTACCTTAAAAATCGCCAACATTATATAGAGATTATATATAAAATCATTATAAATTTGAATAATTTTACAAATATATCAATAAACAATTGATAGTTTGCATATTAGGGACTAGTGAGATTCACCAATGTTTTTAAACTTCAAGATAATTTTCTATCCTTAAAATCTTATGTTATCCTCTTGACCTGCGAAAAGATGCCAGAATACCAAATATACGAAGAAACACAACCCAAAACATAGAACAAAATGAGAAATAACAACATGTATTTTATTATTCAGAGATGAAAGCAATGTTCACTTGCCTCTTCAAGGGGGCAACCTCTAATAGAGCAGAGCTCGATTACAAAATAAGACACGAAGCTCCATAATGGGGTGTCTCTATCCTTTATATAGGAACCATACATGCAATACCATGGGTAAGTAATACATAAAATACATGCAATACCATGGTTCTGTTAATACCATCTATCTAATACCATGGCCCGTTTGCAACTAACTGTGGTCCCTTTCTTTAAATGCGGGTCAACCACTTACAATTATTAATATGGGCTTTATTGACTCTTTAACTAACTATAACTATGAATCAACCCTATTACATAAATAAAGGGGTTAGGGTTGGACCCTAAGATGCCCTCCCCCATAAAAAAATCCTTGTCCTCAAGGCTGAAGTTGCGGAAACTACTAAAGAATAGTGGTTGGTTCCCAAGTCGCATCTTCTAGAGAGGTGTCTTTCCACTTGACGAGGACTTCCTTGATCATGCGGCCTCACAAATGTCATTCTCACATGTTGACAACCTGTTCAAGTTGGATCCAGATTGAACCTTCTTCATCTAATTTAGGTACACTGGTTTGAATTCTGCAATTGTTCCCCACCACTTTCTTGAGGCATGATAAATGGAAGACAAGATTTTTGCAGTGGGTGGAAAGGCTAGCTTGTAGGCTACTTCTCCAATGCGTTGAAGTATTTGATAAGGTCCATAGAATTTTGGAGAGAATTTCTGACGACCCTTGTCTTTGAGTGATGTTTTCTTGTATGGTTGCAGCCTCAAGAATACCTGATCGCCTTCTTAAAATGTGCACTCTAAATGATGTTGGTCTTCTTGTTGCTTCATGTGATTTTGAGCTTGATGGAGATTATCTTTGAGATGGGCTAGCATGGTTGCACAGTTCTGTAGGAGTTGATCCACTGCTTGCATTTTAGAGCATCCAGGGATATAAGAAGTAGGTGAAGGGGGGAGTTGACCATAAACTGCTTCACATGGAGTCATCTTGGTGGTGGCATGATAGTTAGTATTATACCACCATTCAGCTAGAGGTAACCATTGTACCCATTGGTGTTTCTTTTCTGAAGTGAAGCACCTAAGGTAGGTCTCCAAACATTTGTTGACTGCTTCTGGTTGACCATCATTTTGGGGATGATAGGAAGTACTTAGTTGGAGTTTGGTGCCTTGCAGCTTGAAAAGTTCTTGCCAAAAGTTACTGGTGAATATTGGGTCACAATCAGACACAATGGAAGTGGGCATGCCATGCAGTTTGAAGATCTGGTCCATGAAATATTGAGCCACCAAAGTGGGGGTAAATGGGTGTGGTAGGGCGCAAAAATGAGCATACTTAGAAACTCTATCCACAACCACCATGATGACTGACTTGTTTATTGACTTCGGAAAACTAGTAATGAAATCCATAGAAACATCCATCTATATTGAGGTAGGGATGGGAAATGGTTGTAAAGTGCCTGGGGACTTGACTATTTCTCCTTTGTGGCATTGACACACATCACATTCAAAAACAAAAGTAAGAATGTCAGTTTTCATGCCTGTCCAAAAGAAGGAACGGTGAGTGCGAGCATAAGTCTTTTCAAAGCTTGCATGGCCTGCACTGGGAGATGAGTGCAACTCTGCCAAAATGCGCGTTTTGAGGGTGGATGTCGATGATATCACTACTCTATCCTTGTAGCAAAGAATCTCATCCTTCCAAGAGTAGCCCACTGTGGAATTAGGATTTGCTCACAAGTTATTAATGAGTTGGGATAGAGAACGATGTGAAAACCATTGCTTGCAGGCTTCTTTAATCCAATTTGGAATGGGAAGAGAGATTGCTAGCAGGGTGTTGTCCTCCTCAAATTGGCATGATAAAACATCTGTTACTACATTTTTGCAGCCTTTCTTGTAAATTATCTCATAATCATATCCTAGAATTTTGGCTAGCCATTTATTTTGTTGTGGCAAGGATAGTCGTTGCTCCAAAAACTGTTTGAGGCTTTGATGGTCTGTGTGGATTTGGAAACGCCACCCCAATAAGTATGGTCGCTAGGTATCTAATGCATGTAGGATGGCCACCATCTCCTTCTCATAGGTAGATTGTCCCAGATGTTTCCCACTTAGTTTTTGGCTAGTGAAAGCCAAGGGTCAACCTTCTTGCATTAAGGCAACCCCAATACCCGTACTTGAAGCATCACATTCAATCACAAATTTTTTGGTGAAGTGGGGTAGTGCCAATATGGGAGTGGAACACATGGCCTATTTGAGAGCCATAAATGCCTATTGTACTTCATCAGTCCAGAGGAATGAATTTTTCTTGAGAAGGTGAGTGAGGGGTCTAGCAATGTGACCATAATTGTGGATAAATTTGCAATAGTAGCCGGTGAGACCCAAGAATCCTCTCAAACTCTTCAAGGTCTTTGTTTGGGACCAATCCTGCATTAACCGGATCTTTTTGGGATCCACCCTAACACCTTCACGCCCCACAATGTGGCCCAAATACTCGACTTCTTCCATGCCAAAAGAGCACTTGGACAATTTGACAAATAATTTATGCTTCTGGAGCATTTGCAAGAGCAGGTCCACATGCTGAAGATGTTTTTCCTAGGTGAGGCTGTAGATGAGAATGTCATCAAAGAAAATGAGGACAAATTTTCTAAGATATTGTTTGAGCAAGTGATTCATGAGGCTCTAAAAAGTGGATGGGGAATTATAGAGACCAAATGGCATGACCAAGAATTCATAATGGCCTTCATGAGTTCAGAAAGTAGTCTTTGGAATGTCTACTTCTTTCATGCGTATTTGGTGATAGTCTGAGCGAAGATCTAGCTTAGTAAAGAATTGAGCACCATTTATTTCATCCAACAAATCATCAACAACCGGGATAGGGAATTTATCTTTGCCTATGAGCTTGTTGAGGGCCCTGAAGTCTGGACACATGTGCTATTCCCCATATTTCTTTAGCACCATGACCACAAGTGATGAATAAGGACTGATGCTAGGACGAATGACATCAACTTCCAGGAGTTCCTTGATGATTTTTTCAATTTCATTCTGTTGGGAAAAAGGGTATCTATATGGGTGCACATTCGGTGGCTGTGCCCCTGGGACCAAAGTGATGCTATGATCATGTTCCCCTTTAGAGGGTGGAAGCTCGCTAGGTTTGTCAAAGACTTGCGGGTGGCTATTTAAGACCTGTTTATCTCAAGATGAATATGAATAGTAGTGGGTTCGATGGCTTGGATGGCATTAAATTGGGCGATAAATCCATGATGGCCCCTTTTCAACAACTTTTCCATTCGATGCGAGCTGATGATAGGAGTACCTGCCTAGAGTCCGCGAAGGGTATACATGTGGTCATTTTGCTTAAAGCTCATATATAACTTCTAGAAATCCATTGTGATTAGGCCTAGTGTGTAGAGCCATTTAACACCCAAGACAATATCACAACCACCCATGTTGATGGAAAACATGTGGGTCTTTAGGTGGTAATCTCCCATATGAAGTTTGATATTTTCACAACGACCTTCACATTTCATTGTCCCTCAATCAACAATCTAGACCTAGAAATTAGAGACTTCTCTGACAAAACAATTAACAACTTCGGCAACTCTCTGACACATAAAGTTATGTGTGCTGCCACTATCAATCAATACTACTACAGGGCGATGTTTAATAAAACCTCTAATTTTGAGAGTTTGGGGAGAAGAAATGCCTACCAAAGCATGGATCGCTATAACTGGTTCTTTAGGCGTAGTTGGGAGCTCATTTTCCTACTGGTTGTCCTCATCTTCCTCCTTTGGTCCCTCAAAGGGTGGGGCATTCTCAGATGAACTGTGATCAGTAGCATCAATTTGAAAGAATTTGGGTTCCTTGCATTTGTGCCCCGAGGAGTAATTGTCATCATAGTAGTAACACAATCCTTGCTTTCTTCAGCCATTTCTGCAAGGGAAACCTTTTGCACCTTAAGTGTTTGTGTAGTGCCTTGAGCTTGGGTGGGGCGTCCTTTGGCTATGAAATTTGGACGAGGCGACTGGGCATCTAAAGCACGTTCCACTTCAATAGATTTTGTGCAAGCTTCCATCCATGTGGATGGTTGGTGCATCCAGATGTGGGCTTGGATGGCTTCTTTGAGACCACTTATAAAACATTCCAAGTAGAATTCATCTCCCAGACCTGCTATGTGTAAGGCCAATGTCTCAAAGGATGTAATAGTTGTTTACTGTGCCTGTTTGTCTGAGCTTAGTAAGACAACCCAAAAAATTAGATTCGTGATCAAAGCGGTCACAAATGGATTTTGCGAATGCCTGCCAAGTAATTTTCCTTGGATAGCATTTTTGATGCCATTGCCACCATTTCCATCTTTCTTGGTCGAAGTAAAGGCCTCCCACATGTAGTTTAGTTTCATCATCTACGATGTTATTCAGAGTGAAATATTGGTCCGTTTGTGCTACCCATATTGACGGATTAGAGCCATCAAATTTGTACATGTCCAGCTTGGGTGGGTGAGGGTGGGAATCTTCGCGATTTCCATGGAAGTGAAGATGATGGCTACATTCTCCTTCGAGGTATTCATTAAAACCACATGCCTCTGATTGTAATGCCGACTTTCCCTTTGTGAATGTGGTTGTTAATATCTGTATCTGCTTTGTTAAAGAAGCCAACTATTTTTCAATGGTATCGATCTTCTTATTGGCCATGGCTTGAGCTCTAGTTTCTACCATACACAGATCGGGTCACTTGTTGTTACTTTGAAAAAATTTGGGACCACCCAAAAATTGAAGCTGACAAGTGAATGGTACCACCTCGCTTAGCTCGTTGTCTTGATTCTTATGGGCTAAGTCTCTTATAAGCGTCTCGGGAGGGCCTCAGAATAATTTTTTTTACTCTGAAAGGAGTTTTACTCCCCACTTATCAATACTGCAATGGCCAATTTCCAGAAAAGTTAATCTTGCCCAATGTCCTGCGAGAATCACCCGAGGGTATAGGAGCTACAAGCCTCCCTGAAAAAATGGTCAGATCTGTCTGCAAAACCCTCAACTGCTATTGGATTGCGACAGTGATAGAACCCCAACTGCTAGATCATAATGGTACTATGGTGGTGGACCCTGAACTGGTGGATCTGATTGTTGTGGTGGCGATAGAACCCCAATTGCTAGATCTGATCTGGAAAAGAAGATAATGGGCAATATTTAGAGAGACGAGGGAACTATGGTCTTAAGGAGTGTCAGGCGCTATAGATCGCAATATACATAAGGGTCCAACAATAGTACTTATCCCAATCTTTCAGGGCACTAACGAAGGAGGATCAACCGTACCCTTAGTTGTACTACCCGACTATCCTATCGTACGTGTGAGTAATCTCCTTGAGTGTTGTTCTCGATGTACTGTAGTAGCAAGATAGTCAACAGCTTATCTACGGCGAGGTTCCAGGTGAGCCTAGGGGGCTTCCGATATACCTAGAGGGTACGTGGAAGACAGTCCGTGCGCAGTTTTGTCTAATGCGCTACTACTCGAGGGGGTACCCATAGGGGTTACAAGGGAGTCCAACAAGCGTGACCATTTATTGTATTTCCTGCATGCATGCCTCCCCAAATCCGTAGGTTTATGTGCTCAACGATAGATCCCGTGGTTTAAAGATGCCAGAACACGTCTCTAGCCTAAAATTTTTTTTGCTAAAAATGGAGATACCACAAGCCCTGGAAAGCACTCTGATACCACTTGTTATGCTCTTGACCTGCGAGAAGATGCCAGAATACAAAATATATGAAGAAACACAACCCAGAGCACAGAAAAAAAAAATGAGAAATAACACCATGTATTTTATTATTCAAATATGAAAGCAATGTTCACTTGCCTCTTTGAGGGGGCTACCTCCAATAGAGCAGAGCTCGATTACAAAATAAGACACGATGCTTCTCAATGGAGAGTCTCTATCCTTTATATAGGATTCATACATGCAATACCATGGGTTAGTACCATGGTTCTCTTAATACCATCTACCTAACACCTTGGCCCGTTTGCAACTAACTGTGGTCCTTTTCTTTAAATGCGAGTCAACCACTTACAATTGTTAATATGGGATTTATTGACTCTTTAAGTAACTATAACTATGACTTGACCCTATTACATAAATAAGTGGGTTAAGGTTGGACCCTAACATCTTCCCTGGGGAATACCAATATCCATGACACTTCATTTCTCATTCCTCAACCTTTTGTTGAGAATTATAGCTCAAACAAGAACTTTCGCATGTATTTGCTCTCGACATGTAAGAAGTTCTTTGAAACCTTTTAAAAAAATTATTATATGTTGTAGTTTACTTTGGTAAAAAAGTGGAATTTGTAAATTTAACACTTGAACTAAAGGTGTATCTCATGCATGAATTAGATTAGTAGTAGTATTAGAACGAAGATTATTAAAGAAAGGGCAAGGTAGGCTTTGAACACACATGTTCAGTTCAGTAGAAAAAGTGTCATAGAGAGTGAGAGAGTGCATGTAGCTCAAAAAGAGGTATTTCAAGCAATGGATAGTCTTGTAAAATCATATGGACAAAACATACATGATCCATACAATTGTATGGACATATTATACAAGTGCTTGTATAGTAGGTTATTCTACCTAGTATTCACTCTGCTTAAGTTTCAGGTGTTTTTTTGGTAGTTGTGAAATGTTGCTTTTTGGGCAGTTTGTGGAGGTTTCCTTGTAAGTATTTTGACGAAATGAAAAGCTATATTGAAGGAGTAATTACATATGTATGTTTGAAATTAATTTTTATGCTTATGTTATTTAATTTCTAGCTATTACCTATGTATGTGTGAAATTAATTTTTATTCTTATGTTATTTAATTTCTAGCTATTGTATGATTGATGCTATGGTCTAAAATTTAATTTCAGCTTTAATTAAATTCAACAATCTACTTGTTTGGTTGAGATAATAAGGACTTTAGTCACCTAAGACTTGAAACTTTCACACCTTTCTCTACTCTCCTACTTTAATTTTTCTTTTCATTTAATTCTTCTTCCCCACACATTTGACTCATTCAACTTTACAATTGCTTTGTTTTACGATGTTTGCTTACCTTCATAAATTGCCAAATTAATCTTGTGAGCACTAAGTCTTATAACCACTCATTGTTTTGAAATCCATTTTGGTTCATAGTAGGGTGAACATTTGAATACAAAATGTTCCTCAATATTAGGGTCTAACAAAAGATGTAGTGAATACGATGCTCTAAAGACATATGGTGATTTGTCTCAATGAAGAGCTAGTGGGAGCAAACTCTAACCTAACAAGAGGGACCCTCAAGATGCAATATAACTAAATTTAGTGTAGTTTGTGTGTTAGATGAACCTATCACTGTGGTGGAGGTATAAGTCTAAGTAGTGCTAAAATTTGGAACAAAGAAACTATTCAGACTTAAACAATGTGGATAAAAGGTAGTCACTAAAAATCTATACATAAATGCACATAATTATCTTGCCGTTGGAGAGATTATGAGCATCGATTGAAAACTAAATAGGGGTGGTTTACCAATGTCAAGATAAATGAGGTGAAGCAATGAAGAGGCTTCTTTCATCCCAACATGAATTGATATCATGTTTTGCCTACTCCATAAAGAACTTGAGAGCAAGCTATAGATATAGGTAACAATCTTTAGTAACATTACTTTCATGTCTCTCTACGACTCTTCTTCTCTTGGCCCAAAGACCCATTAAGAGTGAAATTCATGAGAGAAATAGGGAGGGCAGGAATAAGGGAAGACCAATATCCATGACACTTCATTTCTCATTCCTCAGCCTTTTGTTGAGAATTATAGCTCAAACAAGAACTTTTGCACATATTCACTCTCGACATGTAAGAAGTTCTTTGAAACATTTTAAAAAATTAATTATATGTTGTAGTTCACTTTGGTAAAATGGTGGAATTCATATATTTAACACTTGATTCTAAAGGTGTATCCCATGCATGGATTAGATTAGTAGTACTCTTAGAACAAAGATTATTAAAGAAAGGGCAAGGTAGGCTTTGAACACACATTTCAGTTCAGTAGAAAAAGTGCCATAGAGAGTGAGAGAGTGCATGTAGCTAGGAAAGAGGCACTTTCAAGCAATGGGTAGCCTTGTACAATCATATGGAAAAAACATACATGATCCATATAATTGTATGGACATATTGTACAAGTGTTCGTATAGTAGGTTATTCTAACCGGTATTCACTTTGCTTAAGTTTCAAGTGTTTTTTTGGTAGTTGGGCAATGTTGTTTTTGGGCCGTTTGTGGAGGTTTCCTTGTAGGTATTTTGACTAAATGAAAAGCTATTTTGAAGGAGTAATTGCCTGTGTATGTGTGAAATTAATTTTTAAGATTACGTTATTTAATTTCTAGCTATTGTATGATTGATGCTATGGTCTAAAATTTAATTTCAGCATTAATTAAATTCATCAATCTACTTGTTTGATTGAGATAATAAGGACTTTAGTCACATATGGCTTGAAATTTCCACACCTTTCTTTGCTCTCCTAATTTTATTTTTCTTTTAATTTAATTCTTTTTTCCCTTCACATATGACTAATTCAACTTTATAGTTGCTTTGTTTTACAATGTTTGCTAACCTTCATAAATTGCCAAATTAATCTTATAATGATGTTTGCTAACCTTCATAAGTTGCCAAATTAATCTTGTGATCACTAAGTCTTATAACCACTCATTGGTTTGAAATCCATTTTGGTTCATAGTAGGGTGAACATTTGAATACAAAATATTCCTCAATATTAGGATCTAACAAAAAATGCAGTGAATACGATGCTCTAAAGATATATGTTGATGTGTCTCAATGAAGAGCTAGT
The DNA here is from genome assembly GCA_000404065.3 of Pinus taeda. Taxonomy (NCBI): domain Eukaryota; kingdom Viridiplantae; phylum Streptophyta; class Pinopsida; order Pinales; family Pinaceae; genus Pinus; species Pinus taeda. The sequence goes on along the minus strand of APFE031247448.1, from coordinate 85,951 downwards.
GGGAGCAAACTCTAACCTAACAAGAGGAACTCTCAAGATGCAATATAACTAAAATTTGGCGTAGCTTGTGTGTTAGATGAATCTATCACTATGGTGGAGATATGAGTCTAAGTAGTGCTAAAATTTGGAACAAAGAAACTATTCAGACTTAAACAATGTGGATAAAAGGTAGTCTTTAAAAATCTATGCATAGATGCAGATATTTATATTACCCTTCGAGAGATTATGAGCATCAAATAAAAACTAAATAAAAGTAATTTACCCATGTAAAAATAAATGAAGTGAAACAATGAAAACGTTTCTATCATCCCAATTTGAATTGATACCATGTTTTGCCTACTCCATAAAGAACTTGGGAGCAAGCTATAAATGTCTAAAAAGACCACGCTATGAGTTATCTATATATTTAAACCTGTGCGCCACATGAGAAATCAATGGGGTGGTGCTAATTTATGAAAAAAAAATAAAATTATAATATGAGGATCAATCTCTGGACATGAAGTTTAAATAACATGATTGCAAACACTTTTTCTATCGTGTTTCGTCGACTCCGTGAAGGTATCGGCTATAAACCTCATACCCATTTTAAAAAAACGAGTGTAAGAACACTACAAAAATTGTCATTGAAAAGTTGTAAGTGATACCATTTAAATAAAAGACCTGTAACCTCAACTGTCTCACGTTAATAAGTTAGTGTCACATTACGTCTCCTCGGTAAGTTAGTATCACATTACGTCTCCTACCCATCTAAAAGTAGTCAGCTCTGGTAGTGTCAGATCTCCTGGATCATCCATCACTATTTGGCACATATGCAAACTCTCTGTTATTAATCTTATCGGTCACACAAAGTTGTCAGAAACTACAGTATGACAAATTTTCTGCTAAATAATTGAATTCTACTCACTGTTTGTCCAATCAAATCAAGGTAGCAAGGACAGAAGATCATGGCAAAGCCTGTCTGATGAATTAAATTTGCCACAAGTCTTTAAGCAATGTTGGAAACAAAGAGGGTCCTCATTATTGATAGCTTCTTGTACTCTCATGGCAACTAACCATGTTTCCCTTTCTGATTTTTATTATAGGACCAGCTAGCATCAAACTTGACAGGTCTTTAAAGTAAAGCTCAGATAGGTAGTGTCCATTTCTGCGGGTTCATTAAAAGCTAGCATGGTGTCACTGTTTTGTGTAAGATTTAATTCTTATTCTCAAAATGGAAAAGCTTATTTATCAGTTTATAATTATTTATTGTGTTCGAGCTATATATACCCAACATTAAATTTATGTTTGTTTAAATTTAACCATAAACATATACAGTCTGATCACATTAAATATCCTCTAAACTGATAAATATTGCTGGCCCTTTCCAACGTTATCATCACTTAGATTTTCAAGTAATTTGTGGATCATCGTTTTCTGCCTTAAATGGGAGCAGCGAAGTCAGAGTGACGTATCCATTTTCATCTGATTTTACATTAGTGTCCACATGCTCTGCTAAGGCTGAGTGTGGACAAGACTAAGCATCATGTCTGCATTGAAGAGGCTAAAGTCATTGCCAGGGTGGATCGGTTCCATCATTGCAAGTTAAGGGAAGCTATTGAAATTGAGCGAAGACCCAACAATCTCAACAGAGATGATGGGTGGAAAGTGAGTAGAAGTTGGATCCCTGCCCTGTCATCTTAGGGTTTCTTCCTTCCCCTTTGTGCATCCAGGGTGCTTTCTTCTCGGTAGGGTTTCTTATTCTTTTCGTGTTTATTGTTATTTATTGCTGGCATTCGCCCCTTTTTATTATTTGGTAGTTACTTATTTAATTCATAAGGTCATCTTCTTTGGTATATATAAATTATGATAATTATGTTATTTTTATTTATAGGTGGGATTGCTTCATTTTAGCTTTTTTAACCTCAGAAGTAAGTTTGGCTTTTCTAAATATTTGTCTTTCTCAATTTAATATGATTATAATAGTGCACTCACAGATTTATATATATGTATATACATATAGATATTATCTCAATAAAGAAATTAAATTATTTATAAACATTCTCATTTACTTTTCAAACTAACCTATTAAGATTAGTTTTATTAATTAGTAAATTTAATAATTTTATAAACACAATATTACTTCATTAGTAATTAGTATAATTTTATAAGCAAAATAACATACCTTTAATAAACAATTCATATATAGTTAGTTAATAATTTATTAACTTATTACCATTAACATTATATATTCGTTCATATTTAATCCTAACATCCTATTATTATTTTTATGTAACCCTATTTATTTCTTTAAAAAAGAATTCATTCACGCAAATAATAATTTTCAATAACCATTAGTTTTATTCTAACGTTATTTATTTAAATAAATTACTTATGATACTATTCATAGTACCTAATTTTGTTTAATTCTAGAAATAAAATAATATATTATTAATCTTAATATTATAATAATAATAATAATATTAAATTTATTGATATAACTTTAGCCTGGGTCCTAGAGTCAAAAATAGCCGTTATGTGGTCCTAGAGTCAAAAATAGCCGTTATGTAGCCGTTGGAGTCTCTGCTCAGTCTATTTAACTTGCTAGGCCAGATCTGTTTCTTCAACTTGTCCTGACGATGAACCACACTAGTTGGTTCGAAACGCGTCGACAAATGTCTTTTTCATGTGATTTACGCTGAAGCTCTTCTTATAAATTGTTTCTATCGGCCATATTTTAAAACTTCAGTAAAAATATTGCAATATTACAATTGTATTATGAATCTGGTTATAAAAAAACTAAATTAAATTTGTTATGCTATCTACTTTTTTCTATAAAGCACGAGAACATATAATCGGTTATATAAACACTAAATTAAATTTGATATGCTATCTACTTTGCTCTACAAAGCAAGAGGAATATATAATCACTTAAATCATTGAAATCATAGTATATTGATGTGCTTGTAGAATTGTGGTTACCATAGTATGTAATTTAGCAATGGCATGTCCAAGGGAGGCAAGTGTAGAAGGGGTTGTCTTTCGCTCTAGAGGAACAATTGAAGGGAAATTTGCATGGAGATTGAGTACACTCTATAACAACTTAGCAAAAGCATATGCTATTCTTCAAGGTATTTGTACAACCCAATCTTATCATCCTCATCATCTTCTAGTTTTGGTGAATCTCAAGTTATAATAAGGCCTATGCTCAAGGGAACTAAAGCAAAGGACTTAAGGCTAGAAGCCATCATCAGTGGAGTTTGTTCTCTAGTGGATCAAGAGACAAAATAACAAGTTGGCAAGCTCACAAGACAAACTAGGTCTCTCTTTAAATGGAAAAAGTGGGGGAGAGGGGAGGGGGGTTTTATTATTCAATAGCACATACGTCTCTCAAACTATATCTTAATATTCATGGACCAACAATTTCAAATCACCTCGCACACATCATATTTAGCCATTGCCATGTATTTCACCTCATGTAATGGATAGTGTGAGCGTTAACTCACCATGTTTGGTCATTATGGCACGTAACTCAACCCATTGGGAAATTACCTTATCTTGTCTTCTCTCATGCAATCCCTATTGGATTGTTTTGTACATAGACTATACTATGGTGGGAATTTGGTATGTTGGCGAACTTATTGATTTGGAAAGGCATTTCATTTCTTTATATTATTATTATTATTATTTAT